>VZUA01045247.1:0-14686 GCA_013401035.1 Horornis vulcanius
TTTTTAGTGTGTTTTGTCTGTTTGAGGCACTTTTCTTAATGAATGATGATTGTTTTATGCATTGGCAGAATTACTGAGAGTTTTTTCCCCCTGTAATTTTCTGGGAGGTAAAATAAGTCTTTAGTAATTTTTAGAGGTAAATGAGTGCCATCTCATTTGAATTTTCATCTGTCATTATTAAAGATAGGTTTACTATATTAATCCAGAGCTTTCCTTGTACTTTTTCTTCTTTTTTTAGGCTTGTGTCTGCTCTCTGGATTAGAGCCTCTACTCCAAAGAAGCCCATCCTTGACAGGGAGAAAGGAAGCAAAAACTTGTGGTCATTCTTTATTTTTATTTTCAGTTATGTCAAACTTCCTCCTAATCCAGAGGGATTTTTTTAGTACCCATTTTTCGGCCACCAACATTTTTGTCTCTGTCACTTCTCTGGTTGTTTCCAGGTTAAGCACAGCAGGGTCTGGCTCCTGGGCTGATCTGTGCTTGCCACTGAACCCAGGGAGGTCTCAAGCAGGCAATGATAAATTCCTGGGAAATTTCACATTGCTAAATCCCTAAGCAGATCTGAGGCTCTTGCATTTGCTACTATAGTCTATAAAAATCAGCTTCCATATAATTTGGGGGTTTTTAGTTTGGGTTTTCTGTATTCTTCCTTCAGAGAATCTTCATCAGCATCTTCCTGAGCTGTAAACTCTGGAATTTAATCTGCTCAATCACATTTTAGACGGATTCAAACCAGTGGAAAACTTGCAGAAAATGGTCCCCAGCACCTCCCGCTGCTCTGCTGGGTTTTGTGCATAGGCTCAGCCATTGTTTCAGCCATGCATCACAGCTGCCTGCAGATCACATCTGCCTGATGATTTCCACAGCAACTTGGGCACTCAAGGCAGGAATATGAGCTGGTAAGTCAAGGTTGCTCTCCCTCCTTCTCATCTTTTCCTGCCAGTGCAATGGGGACAATTATACATGTCACGGCTTTGGTCTAGGACAAAGCACAGCCAGACTGTTTCAGTTCTCCAAATCCAGTTCAAACACCTTGCAGGAATCACCAGAACCCTGTGTGGATGTGAGTGTTGGGCGCACGGTGGTGGGGGAATGTACAGGATGATTTTCTGAGACTGGGTGTAGGCTTGACATCCCTTGGAGGACGTCCTCTGGCTGATGTTACACGGATGGAATACAGTGGGAAATCCAAGGCAGCTTTTCCTGCTTTGTGCATGGAAAATGTTGAAGAAGTGGGAACTAAAACCATAGAATCTCTGTATTCTCAAGACAGACATTATAAAACAGGATTTTAGGTCTGATGTGCTCATTTAGCCAGTGGTACACTGCAGCTTTGTCACTCCGCGCTGGCTAAACTCTTTTCCCTCTCTCCATGGGTGCAGTCTCCTGGCACGGATGGGTGTTCCCGGTCCCCGCAGCCTCCCCCCGCGGCCCGGCTCAGCCAGCGCAGCCCCGGAGCTCCTCCCGTGCTCTGCCAGCCGATAGCGAGCAGACAGACACCCTCTGAAGTTTGGTGCATGCTGTGAGCCTTTTTTTATTTGCTGCAACAAGAAAAGCCTTTTCTTTTAGCACAGCTTCCTTTGAAGAAGTAACTCAGGAAGCTTCATGGCCTCTCCAGGTAAGTGCATCTATAGTCTGTATTTTTAGATTGTGTTTACAGAAAACTACAGTCTTGTGCGTTCCCAGCAATCAGCAGTCTGATGAAATGAGCGTTTCAGGTTAAAGCCACATCAGTCAAAGCACAGTTGTTTTGTCTTCCTTTAATTTTTCAGAATCCAAGAGGCTCCTAAGGAGACTAAAATCTATACTAGGATATTATTTGAATAAAATACATTATAAAATGTTAGCCTCTGCATTCAGTCAGAAAATTTAGTGTTGGTATCCTGGCGTTTAAACCTGTTGGTACAGAATGCCTGGGAAGGGTGGGTACTGAGCCAAGGGTATCACTATTTTTGCACACTTCTTCCCTATTTTGCTTTGAAAATACTTCATCAGCAAATGCTTTTCACATTCAAAACTGTGACACATTCAGAGACCTGATAACCCCATATGAAGAATAATAACTGAAGAATAACTGAATTTAATCAGATTGCTCCTATCTGGGTGTATCTGTCACATACCGACTTTAGCTGTAGCCAGTTGAGTACTCAGGGCAATGGGCAAACATGCAGCATCTGATCTAAGCAACCTTCTCAACCCATTTTCTCCAGGTTTTTAAATACTTAAACTAAGCAGAAGGATACAAATCTCTTTTTCTCTTAACATGAGTCCAACTCCATGGAGGTCATTCTGTTGGCAGTGCAGAGGCATGTGTTGGCCCAGGGAGTTTCAGCAAGGGCTGTCTTGGCTGTCAAATGTTTATCCCTCTTTCTTGCCATCAATACACTCGAGACACTCTGCACTAGAGCATTAAAAGGTACACAGGAGCAAGCAGGTCTTAAAGCATTGTTGTACTCTTGCAATATAGGGGTTTTTCTTGCTGTTTTGTTTAACTTTAGTCATATAAGAGAAATCTGATTTTGTGTATTTTTGATGTATATCAGTTAGGAGAAACTGTTAAATAGTAATGGTGTGGAATTTGTTTTTAGTATGGAGAAACTTGACAATACACCTGTTTCAGGAACATGCAGCTCTGCAAACTATGTTTGTACAGAATACTCACTGTACCTTATGGTAACTTTAAGGATTTCCATACTAGTAATGAAATGGGAATCATACACAAAAATAGACAAAGTGTCAGACTAGCTCAAATTGTCATTAATTTTTAATGTATTTACTGTTTGATTTTTGTATAGCTTAAAATTTGACAGGTAGAACTGCAATTTGTTGTCTTTTTTTCCTCTTTATTATTCAAGAATAACACCAACACTGGGCTACTTCGTGGCATTTCATGTAACAACAAGAGTTACGGCAGTAACAGAACCCTGTGAGGTAAAATGATGCAGAAGAGCATATAAAATATTTATTACTCAGTTATACATTTTTAAAAGCCAGCAACAAATTCAAAGGGGTTACTTCTTCCTGTGGTCTCAGACTGAAAGAAAGCAGTGGCTGCAAAGACAAATTAAGATCAAAATATGATTGAATGATGAATCTTTCACAGTGAGTTCAAATAACACTAAAGGATCTCATTTAAACCCACAACAGCAAAAGAGAGATTCAGGTTTAGAGACAAAATTCCTTCTGGACCTCAAACCCCATTGTGTCTAAGTATTATCACACATGAGATTAAAAATGATCAGTTAGGGGACTGCTTTCCTTTCCAAATCACAGGGTCTTAGCTCAATACAAGGATTTGCCATTTATATGGGGAGAGCTTCAGTTTACTCCTCCTGGTTCCTGCAGAACCAGTATTGCTGATGGACAAGGAACAATGTAACTGGAAAAGATAGCAGGAATTTTTTGGAAATCAAGTGTTTTAGGTGTCACTGTGCTGTGGGAGGTGGTGCCTGTGGTAGTAAATGCTCGTGTTACCTTCACAGCACTGCCAAGGTCACCATCACTGTGCCCTAAAGGACTTTGTGATGGCAAACCAGAAAACACAGCATAATGATATCTGATCTATTCATTAAGATAATAATGAATAATACACTATAAGAGGCTGTGTAGACTTTGATATCAGGGTTGTAATATTCAGCCTGGGGAATCTGAGATCCCTGAAAAGGTTATCTCTAATTAAGAGAAATTATGGGCTCCCTAAGGATGCTGGAAAGCATCTTGCTGGGAGCCAGCCTTCAGCAGCTCAGGGCACACTGGCACACAGGGCAGCTGACAGGGAGCAGGGCTGGGCAACCTGTGCTGAGGGGCTTCTGGCCACCCTGTGCATGAGTCCAGGCCAGCTCCAGCCTTGCCACACAGCCTCACCAGCTGTCAGAGCAGATCAGGTGCCCTCCAAGACCACATCTTCTGATTTAACTTCATCTGCAGTGATTCCTCTTTGCATATTCTAAGGCAGCTTTATAATCAGAGTGCTCTATGTGTGGGACAATCAGGAGATTCCTTTTGGGACTTCACTCCTCAGCTGAAGTACTGATGCAGTCACATGCAGAATGATGTTATTGTTCCAGCTTTGATTCAAAAAGCTAGCTGCTCCTTGGTCCTGATGTTTCTGTTTTTTTTGGTTTGTTGTTGTTGTTGTTTTGGTTTTTTTTGTTTGTTTGTTTATTTGTTTGTTTCTGCAGAATCTCAGGGACAAACCAACCCAATCTTTAAGGATTACCTCCCTGGTTCTTCTGACGTTCCTCAACAGAAAATGCCTGTTGAATCAAGTCTCTGGAAGCAAACATCACACACTCATAATTTGCCACCTGGTCTGGAGTACCTGAACCAGGTCCTGAATCTTTCTGAATGTTAGAATCGTTATGTTTCCATTCTGAATGTTAGAATTGTTATATTTTTGTTTTTTGTTGCTTTGATACCCTGGAGGATGAGGTTGTTAGGGTTTGTCCCCTTGGGGGAGGGGTAGGTTGGAATGGAGAGGTTTTTTATTGTTTGGTATTACTATGAAATAAGGAACATAGGAGAAAGAAGCTTCTTCTTCATTGCTGCCATTCATTTTATAGAAATTAGATGAGCATAAATCTGAGTCTAAGTAAACTTGCATTAACTCTGTGTGGAGAAGAAAATGCTAATGCCTGAGAGAGGAAAATGCTTGAAAATGGAGGCAGAGATGTAGGTCATAGGTGGGGAAGAAAAATGAATGCTTAAATCTTCTCCATCCTACTGCTAAACTTGTGGCTGTCCTTTTTGCTCTGTGAAACCTCTCAGCTCCTGGATCTCAGAGCACTGATGGTCTGAAGATGGCTGATAGCTCTGCTCCAGAAGTTTCATCTTTCCCTAAACGCTTTTACCAGGAGGGTCACTCTCTGCTGTTGCTTTGACACTGACTGAAATTTGCATATTGTATGTGGCTGGATTGTGCCACTCTTACATGCTGAGTAAGGTGTCACACACCCTGCCTGGTGTGGGCAGGGACAGAATCAGGCCCCCAGCACAGTCAGATCATGATTCTGATACTGATTCTGATTCTGATTCTGATCATGATTCTGCTGTGTTTGCATTTTGGTGATGCTGGGAAATGTTTACTTCACTCAAGATGTGTGTTTTAGGCACACATTTCTGCTAGTTTTGTATAGAAGCAGAAATGGAATGTATTTTCTAGTTGGGTCTAAGTTACCTAGATAGCTAATGAAATGGGGTGACTCTTCAGAAGCAGTCTTTCATGTGCAGTGACGACTTCCATTTCAAGATGCCTGAGCACAAAATTATAGGTGTTGTCAATTACACAAGCATTTGCTTACAGACCGTGGAAGCTAGTCTGAAAGTGATTATGATAGTAAGTACTTGGCAGGTTACATATTCAGGCTCCTGTAGGAACAAGAATTACACCTCAGATTTACCCAGACAATGTAGGCAAGCAAATACCATCACTCCATTTTATAGGAGCTTTGCATCTGACATTAAGACAAAAGAGCAGGTTCCTCTCAGAGCTACAACTGGAACTGAAGACCTGATTCATGCTTATTCTTGGCCTGTGCTGCAGCCCTTGCTAATTATTGCTGATGTTCTCTGCAGTCTGAAAAGCGGGAACCCGTGTGCAGTGCTGATTGTTGGCAGGTACCTGCAGCTCGAGTTTCCGTGCATTGAGCACACTTCAGTGTGTGATGCTGAAGCCATACTGGCTGTGTGGCAATGAAAGGGGCTCGTTCAGGATAGATGGGAGCAGAAAGGAGGCCCCACCAGCAGGGAGAGGGCTGCCTGCAGAATGCATGTGGCATTCACAGCTGCCAGAGTAATCCCTTGGGATTTATCCTCGTGGACTGAGATTTTCATGTAATTAAATGCTCAAATGAAGATGTTTCTAGCAGAACTTGGAGATATTTATGCCACTGGGAGGGCTTCTAGGAGTCTGTGTGTCATTCTGGTGCTGTGTGCATTGGGGAAAGGTGGGTCCAAGCTGAAACAGGCACAGAGAGGTGCTACTGGAAGTGCACGGGGAATAGAAAACCTCCTTTAAAACAAGACCCCATCTGTTTTATCTGTAGACTAAAAACAACACTATTGGAGAGGGAACCATACTGAGTGCCTAGGAGAGTAAACAAACTGTGGGAAAGAGACATATTTAATTTATAGGAAGAAAGTTTATAGAGAATGGTTGTGAATAAATACAGAATAAGAGATAGAAATTACATTCTCCAACGGGAGTGGGTAAGATAACTGGATAGATTTGAGAAAGCTGAATGTATTTCTCAGCAAGACCATGACATGTTTGACTCTGATACAAGGATCCAAATTTAGTCAGTCTCAGAGAGATCCCTACAGTCTTATTCTAAATAGCAACCCAAGGATTGGATGAGAGGAAAGGAACATGTGTATCCTGTAGGTAAAGGCCAGCCAGCAACGTTTCACTCTGCAGATCCACACCCAGAGTGAGTTCAGGTGAAGGAACAATTCCAAATGGCTGTTTGAGGTGCACCAGAGAAGGGCAAAAAACTGCTTTGCCTCAGGAAACACATCAGCTTTCTATGACTATCACTCTTGAATATCTTCCTACAAAAAAAAGTTACCTAAATCTCACTATTATCTTCCAAATTACAGCCATAGCTCAAAGAGTAGTTCAGTGTCCATAAAAAAATTGAATGAACCTTTACCCACAGCAGGAATAGACAGGTGAAATCTTGGAGAAGAATTTTCTGAGTACTTCAGCTGCATGTTGTGCCACCACTCAGGTTTAATTACTTTTGTAAGAAGCTTCTTTGTTTAGACTTGGTTGGACTAATGAGATGTAAATTTGATGCTCACAGAACTGAATAGTAAAAATTAACTGCGTATGAGGAATTTTAACACATCTGAACTCAAGGGATCAGGCCCTTGTTAAGCCAAAGGGCTTTGGGTGCCTTCAAATGCAAGTGCAGAATCCTTCAGTCCACAAGTGCTGCAATAAAAATGCATCATGATAACTGCCCTGCAGAAACCAGTGAAAGGCAAAACAAGGATAAGTGGTACTGCTCTGTTGTCTCAGTATTGTTTATACATTGTGCACAGTAAACCAATACATAGACCAAAATCACTCAAAGCTTTTAACAGTTCAGGCTCATTAATTTTCTTTTCCCTGTAAAAGTCTACATGGGGCAAAAAAAATTCATATTAAAATAAATTTTAAAATATTAAAATAGCTGTACCGCCTTTAACTTGTTTATTCTCTTTCCATCAGCAGAGCCCTTCCCATGAGCTCCAAGAGCTCTCTCATGAGATCCAAACAACAAACAGCAAAGATTCTTGGGAGAATATTTTTATGTCTAAATATTTTTTATTATTTCAATTACTGGCATGCACATTTCAGAGATTAATCAAAGAGATAAAGAAGTTCCTCTTTTTACCAGCTTTTCTCTGCAGCCTGAACTAGCTGCAGGAGCTGACTAGAAGTGACAAATGGCTGCAACAGTTTGAATACGTACCAGGCAGATTTATCAATTTTAAAATATCCAGGCACTGGAGAGCTGTGACAGGCTGGTCTCAGAAGGTCGCTGTGTGCTTTGTGTCTGCAGCTGTGAGCAATGGCAAAACCTGTGCCAAGCATTTGCCCATCAGGAATTTACAGAAAAATTACAGAAAAGAGATTGGTAAAGCCTAAAATTGTCACATAAAACAGGCATAAAAAGTCACATAAAACTGAAAGGTAGGCTGAAATTAAGTCTTGCTGGTTTTATAATGCTAACAACTGTTCTCCAAGAAAGAATAATGTCAGAGGGACGATAAGCACAGCAAAGCTGGGTATCGTGACAAGCAGTTTATCTCCTGCATTTGTAACTAGCTCGTGGGGGAAGACATTTTCAGCCAGCTGAGTGTTTTGTTGCTGTTTTGCTCATTCTGCTACCCTGGCATGACCATTTGCCAGATTAAAGGTGCAGGACTCTTGAGATCAGTGTTAAAGCTGCTGTGTGTCATCATTGGCATCCCCTGAGTGCCTTGCTGGGCTGCTCCAGCAAGGTCCTTTGGGATGTGGCCGCTGCACATTTTGTGCTTGAGCCCAGGCCACTGCACTGCCACGGTGCCCAGCACCACCACTGGATTTGGGGTAAGGAGCTTCCCCTTTGACAAAGAGGAGCAACAGGAGCAAGAAGTGGATTCTGCTTCTTGCACACGGCTTTCTGTTGCTGTTGTCTTCCTCATTCCCTCAGTGAAGATTACTTTCCTTCAAACATGTTGGTGAATTACATGGCCACAGTACCTAATGTCATATTCCTTAGCCATAATTTCAGGGAGAAGTCCAAGGTGTGACTTGAGATATCCTTCAGGCACCCAACCTGTGCACCTCTGTAAGGAAAGAAATCTTAATTACAGGGAGATGAGCAATAAAAATAGACACGTGACCACTGGCAGCCCCAGACCTATCCAAGACCCACCATCTTGTTTGTTCTTTTAAAACAGCTGGACCAGATAATTATTCATCAGCAAGTGGAGCTTCTGGAAGGTATGGTGGAATCCTTGTCACCCTTTAACGGTGCTGGTACATGGGGGTCTCCAAAAGGCATCCAAGTCTTTCCCCCAGCTCACTGTGAACCCTCCTGCTGCCCTTGTGTCAGGCTGGGGTGCAGTGATAATGTGGGGAAGACTTATTTATTGTTTGCCTGTTCTGCAGCAAACCACTGAGGGGGGAGTAATCTCTACAGCAGTCCTAAAGTCTCCCCCTCAGACACCTCCCTCTCAGTGTTATTAAAGTTTAACCATCTTTTCAATCCTTGGAAAAAATTATTGCCTTTAACAACAGACATACTACGAGAAACAAAGCAAATAGAGAAAGGAAGGTCATAAAACATAAAATGAAGCAGAAGATTTTCTAATTACTTAGTTTCACAGAATTTCAAAGTAATGAACAAGTATTGAGTTCTGCCAGTAAAACACTGTAAAATACCTTTCTCTTACTCAAAATGGTTTTGGCCTGATTCTTGAATGACCTGCTGGGTGAAAGCTTTGTCGATGAAGTGGGGTAGCCTCAGGATATTACTTTTCACAGATGATAAAGCCAGAAAAAGCCTCAACCAAAATTCAGGATCTGAATTCTCTTGCATGATATGCACTTTAGTGTACAGCAAATCAAAGTCTGAATTGATTCCTTCAAAATACAGACCTGGCACTATTATTTCCAGATACTTGTATATTTTCTTTTTATTGCTACTTCAAAACAAATTTTTAAACAACCTGTCTCATAGACTTTTAGAATAAATGCGCATACATGTATATATATACACAAACATTATACAAAGGTAATAACAAAAATAAGTTAATGTTTTACTTGTTTTGCTTTATTAGCCATTCTTGGCACAGAGACTTCCAGCAAATACGAGATAAAAAACCCCTTGGGACAAAGAGTTTACTTTGCAGTGGAAGAGAACGGCTGCTTTGACCGCAAGCTGTGCTCGCCCCTGAGGGCTTTCACCATCAGGATTGCGGATAACGCGGGCCGGGAGGTGATCCGAGTCATCCGACCCTTGAGGTGCAGCAGCTGCTGGTTCCCCTGCTTCCTGCAGGAGGTGAGGGAATGCCCTTTGTCCCAGCATCTTGCTGTGCAGCTCCTTGAGGCTGGCAGGGAGGAATTCAGGAATTCCCAGGCAGCTCTCAGCCCGGGGACTGCGGGGAGACCTTTGAGTAGACACAACTATTGATAAGCAAGTTCTGTTCCCTGAGTGCCCCCTGGGTTCCCTGGGTCCCTTCCATGGGAGCTGGCTTTGCTGACATCCCACACAAAGCTTTGGTGTCTGGTGATGTCTCCAGTCAAGTCACACCCCAAAACACTGCTTGCCCTGACACAGGCAGAGAGCACTCTCTGTACAGGAGGGTGGAGGATGGAAACTCCGTGGAGGCCACGGGGGTCTGTGGGTGTGACTTGGAAGCAGCTCTCTGAGGAGCCTGAGCCTTCACTCCGTGGATCTGCCTCTTCAGGGCCATACATCTCTGGGAAATTGCAGAACATAGAAGTGAGCTGCTTGGAGTGAAAAATGCAGATCCCATAGAGCATGAGATCTTTCCTCCGTATTCTTTGGCTTTCCTTTATTCAGACATCTTTCTTGTGTTATGAAAATGTTTTACAGGTTAGCTTATCCATGTACCTTCTTAGCACTTATCCTTGGCAGGATTTTTAAAGAAAAGGTCCTTTGGTAGTATAGCTACTTAAAAAAAAGCTTGTAGGATGCTCACTGAATACAAGAACACTTTTTTTCCCCTAGTTTGTAGCTTTTATAAAGTCTTTTATTTTATGTAAGATCTTGGCTTCTGGTGCAGCTTTTGAGCTTCATATTGTCCACTATATTTAACAACACCGTTAGACAGTTCTGCAATATCCAGTTCCACATTTGGTAAAATGATATGTTACTATATTCAGTACATAAACAATATGCTATCACAGAAAAAATATATTAATATAAATTCAGCTAAAACCACTTTTTGTTGTTGTTTTCTTTTGTGTGCTAGTTAGAAGTTCAGTCCCCACCAGGTACAATAGCTGGGTATGTTGTACAGAACTGGGACCCTTTTCTGCCAAAGTTTACTATACAGAATCAAAGTAAAGAAGATGTGCTAAAAATAATTGGCCCATGTGCAACCTGTGGCTGTTTTGATGATGTTGACTTTGAGGTATGTTTTGTACAAGTGTTAAAGATTTTAAAGTTTTACTACTTTGAATAAATTTCCTAGATGAGAGGGAGAATGGGAGATACTTGAAGAAACCCTGAACAGAGTTTTCTTATGTGAACATAGTGCTTTGCCTTAGTTAAGAATCATAAAGGAATTTTTTGATTTACCAACTTATCAACTCATTAGCCAAATCAGAAGACTCCAGTGGGTATTGTCTGAAATTTCAGTATACTGTGAGAAACATGCAGATGGCTGCATAATAGAGAACATGCCTGTCCCCTGAGGGGACAGTGGTCCACAGCAGTGGGGCTAGGATAATATAAAAAACATGAGAGAGGAAAAATCCCACAAGTCTGTGAAAGAAAGGCAAAACTGGCATAAACTTTCAAGATTTCTTCCTCCCATTTTTCCTCAACTCTAAAGATGCTGATGTTTCCAAACTTGAGACCCTTTCGTGCATGCCACTCGTAAAGGGAAATTTGACACTAATAGAACATCGCAGCAATAAGAATAAAAGGAGAACCTGACAACTATAGCATACTCTGCATGTCAGGACACAGTCATTAATTCTGTGGGGATGTCATCAGTGTGCACTTGATTTGTTTACATTTATGTCTGTTCCTGTTTTTCCTTTGTGCAGGTAAAAGCTCTCAATGAGATGACAACGATTGGCAAAATTTCCAAGTATTGGTCTGGATTTGTCAACAACGTCTTTACCAACACTGCCAACTTTGGGATCCAGGTCCCTGTAGATCTTGATGTGAGGATCAAGGCAGTGATGATTGGTGCTTGTTTCCTCATTGTAAGTGTGCAAGGTGGGGAGGCAGACCCACAGAGATATGCAGACCAGGGCCAAAGGGGCCCTTGCTGAGAGCTGAGAACTACAAAAGTGCAAGTGCATTGGAAAACCAAACCCCACATAAAAGATAAATCAACTGAAACCTTTTAAGTTTTACATCTTTTTTTTCTTAATGTTCTTAAATTTTTTGATTATTAAGCTCTTTAAATATTATTACACATGCAGTTCAATATTTTGTATGGCAGAATCAAATTCAACATACATGTCAAACTTACCAATTTCCCCCAAACTCCTTAGTGTGTTTGAAAAAGTGTATGAAAAAAAAGTTATGTTGTTTCTAATGGTGATTTCAAACCAATTCAATACTTCTGTTGAGTGTTGTATGTAAGACCTTCAGGTCAAACGAAAACTCCAACAGATGTTCTCTTGTGAAAATAACCATAAGAATTATGAGAAGGAGAGTGCTCAATGTTAGGGGTTTTCTAGAATTAGAAATTGATACTTCCTGTGTAGCTCTTTTGCCAACATAATTGTGTTAACATGAAATGGTTTCAAAATCATCTATGATAATTACATTAGAGACTATAAACCAAAATTATAGTTCTATTTAAATTATTCACTGAAAAGTGTTAGCTTTAAAATTCCAACAACAATTCAGAAATTTTGCTTTCAGTAGGATAGAAATGACAGTTAAGATTTTCAGATTGTCCCCTCCAAAACTCCCGTTTCTCAGAGGCAGTGATAAAAAATGATTGACTAATATAATTACTTTATGTAACAAAAGCCTACACGTAGGACTTTTGATAGTAATTGTTGTAATTTTCTGCCTTCCATATCTAATTCACAGTTTGTTTATTTGTAGGACTTAATGTTCTTTGAAAACTCTTTGGATGGATTATAACAAGATGACAGAAACAATGAAATATGCAGAATGTGTTTCAGTAGGTAAAAATGAACATAAATTGATCTTCTTGCTTTGAAGGCTTATACATTTCTAATTCTTTTTCATTTTCTTCCAGAAATCGCTTGAGCTTTGGACATGATTTTGAACTGCAAAAATCCTTGTTCCTTATAGGAAAAGACAGGGAGCTAATGATGATGTTTATTAAAATATGTCTCGTGTAAATAATAATTTCCCACTTACATTTTATATGTGCTGTCGCTGAACAAGTACTTTTCACACAGAGCACTGTTGCTCTGGAACAGTACTATTCTCTTCTTTCTCTTTTGATGTTCCTGCATGGGAAATCATGAAAGATTAGATGAAGGCTTGCAGCATCACTGATGAAAGTCTATGTTTAGAGAAGCCTTTGATGTTTTGCAAGTGCTGGTACCAGTTATTAACCACATGAGGGTGTGTTCTGGGGGTTTTGCTTTTTTTATAATTTTAGAAGTAATTTTCTGATTTGTTATTTAATTAATAGTAGCAAACTGATTTGAAAGTAACAAATATAAAGACATACCCGATGGGAAGTTCAAGATGTTATCTGTTTCAGTGAGCTGGAAGAAGGGAAGTTACATTTGTCATTTTGTAATTTTGTGACAAAGATTGTTTTAATGAGTGCCAGCCAGAAATTAGGCTTCCAGCCCTAGACTTGGGAATGTAAGGTCTATTCTCAAAATCTGGTCTCCCACTATTTCCACTGAAGGCAGGCCATCGATAAAGCTTGAGAGATTGTCCTCTGTGTGCTAGAGGCTCAAAAATCACTTTCCTTTGTACTAGCCAGCGTTAAGGATCCTTGGTGCCATCTACTCAAGGCTTTCCTTAAAAGGTTTGTTCCTCTTTGTAATATCTGCTGGCTGATAATTTTTCATTCAGACTTGCCTGAGGCCATCCTAGAACAGAATTACTCTTTTCCTTTGGCAAGCTCAAGTATTTTCTATGATGACTGTACAGAAAGAGCTTTTTGCAGGTCAGCAGTTTTACATAGCTGTTCATTCCTGCAGCCACACCTCATTGTGAACACCTCACACTGTTCCCAAACATTTCCATCAACAGGCTTTTGCTAATACAAACTTCCCTTGTAGGCACGATATATATGCAAGACATAAAAAGATTTTTTGCTGTTGTTGCAAAATATTTGCTGTATGAACTTGCTTATGGCTCTCAAAAACTCCCTTCAAGGAGCAAACCAGTACCATAAAATGTTGGTGGCAAGCCCAGTCAAGCTTCTAAGGGGGAACATTTTACAAATCACTAGAAATGCTGGATATTTTTTTTTTTTTTTAGTGTCAACCAGTAATTCAATTCTTGCAAACAACCAACACATCAACGGAAAGAGAGGAGATAATGAATAATTCATAAAAATGAAAAAGAGCTAAATTTATCAGGTGATTAATTCTCAACAAATATTTAGACTAATTTTAAATTAATGTTCATGGATATGAATTCAAACACAGTGAAGTCAGGAAGTTGCAACTAACGTTCCCATAGTGAAATTAACTCAGGAATGCTTATAGATTTAAACNTATAGATTTAAACAGTATGTTTTAGATTATATACCACACTTAGGTAGTTATACAGATTTACATATGTCTTGAAAATAATTGTGGTTAACAAGCTCTGACAATCATCATTATCTGTTAACCGTTTCACTTCTGGCTCTGGCTGTGACTCGTAGCAGTGCAATCAGGCTGCACGAGTTGGGAGCTCACGGGAAGCCACTGCTGCCGCCTTTCCCGGGAAGAAGAGCCCTGTCAGCTTCGTGGGCAAGAAGCTCCCTCGTGCGGAAATTCAGGAATTTGCAGAGGAATACGGGATGCTTTCTGCGATTCTCGCTAATCTCACGCTGGTGTAGTTCTGTTACGTGCAACTCTTGCAGGCCTGACTGTAGACAGAGAACCAGATAATTTTTTTTTCTCTTTAAATCTTTTTGCCGTCTTAGAAGTCACAGCTACTGTGGCCCATAATCTTGGCTCTCTTGCACTGTTATTGAGCTGTGTGTGTCTGAACACTCGACTGCATTCAGATCTGCCTTAAGATCAGCAGGATCCCCGCCTATCTCCCACTTTTCCTCTGCAATTTCCCATCTTCTTGTGGCCCTTAACAAGCCAAAGACATCTCTAAGCAAATGTGTCCAACCTCATTGAAGTCAACACAAGGTTTATTTACCTACAGGGCTGAATTTGGCTGTGAGTGTCCATGTAAATACCTTGTAGGTAAGAAATATGTGCATATATATTTTTAAATGAATGCAACCAATTGGATTTGTTGCACTTAGTGACTTTGTTGCTGGTTTTTTTTTTTTTTTTTTT
>VZUA01045255.1:14926-28680 GCA_013401035.1 Horornis vulcanius
TGTCATTATCTTTTGAAGTCTCCTAGAACGCTGCGTATTACAACCAGCATTCTGTCTCTTCATTAGAGGATTCAAGACCTGGATCTGGGTCGAACTATAAATTTAAAAACTGACTCCTGATTTTTTTTTTTGCAGGTGGGTGGGGTAGTGAAGGGGAAATGCTACTTTTATACCTATTTCCCTAATCCACTTTAGTGGCACACTAGTGACATCAGTGATTTTTGAATGAAAAAGGTTAGGTTTTCTTAACCTTTAGAAACACCTATTGTGAAGTGTTCTTTCAGGAAGTCTCAAATATAAATATTTCAACAGACAAATCTTAAAAGGAAAACAAAGACAAGTACAGCATTNTCTGTATTTTATGTGAAACACAATCCAGTACCCTGAAATAAAGCATATTTTTCCTTTATTATTAAAGTAACAGCAGTAATTTATCAGGAGTATTTCTATAACATTATTCTGACAAGGGCATTGCAGTTATCGAGTTGCCGTTACTGAGACTCTGTAAGGAGAATGAATTGTAACCCCACTGCGGATGCAAACATCACAGAGTATACAACAGAACCTATCCTTCCCACAAGACAGGATTTCCCTGATAACTATGACCACCTGACAGATAGAAAAAGCTGTAGTTTGTACAGTTGCTTTTTTTACCATTTAAAAGTTAGTTCTTGAAAGTAGAATTTGAAACAAACAGCAAAATAGGTTCTTCCATTTTACAGACTCAATAAAGAACTACATAAAGGAGTACACATGCTTCTTGACATAAATGCTTCTCTCAGAAAACGTAGTTGTTCTTATCCTTTACTCTGTACTAGATTTTATCAAATTCTGCACACACTATAAGTTACTTCCATTTTTTTACTAACAATTATTTTGTAGAGAAATTTTGCTTTCCAGAAAGCTGGATCAGCATGACAGCCCCTACTTTATGAGTTTTCCTTATACCACTTTCCTATACCACTTTCCACTACCACTTTTCCTTATGGGTTTTCAGAGAAACAAGAGAAAGCCCCTCTTTCACATAAAATCCTTAAACACCTGCTCTTGAAACTTCTTGAAAAATAATTTTAATAGGGTAAGCTTCAGAGCCACGAAACACAGCTGTTCTACAGTCTTAAACCATTCTGGAGGCACCTGAAGTCTGCAACTTAATCTCAGGACCTCTGCAGAGACGAATTCCTAATCCAAGATTATACTCAGCCTTATTGCTCATCCTCCACATCTAACAAGACTGATTAAATGTCTATACTGACTTTTATTATTACAACTCTGATTGTTATGGTCTGCTCTTATAAAAATTCATACTCAGCACTCTCTGCCATATGACTTCAAGTGCAGTTGTAAACATGCTTTTCTTTAGCTGTACCCACACTGGCCATGTTTTTGAAGATTAGTGTCTTGCTGCCATTCCTAACCTGGTTGGTTTTTAAAGCCTCCTTTAAACCTCCCCTTCCTCCATAATTTAAGCAGAAGACAAAAATAATCCTTAGCCATGAAGAACATTCATTCAAACCTACAAACACAATGACCAGGAAACCTCCTTGCAGCTATTATACTGCTGTAATACTTACCTTAGGTATTGGTACAGGCACCACTCATGTCTGCCATCAACACAGATGAACCAGCATTATTTCAGTGGCATCTTCTAGAAGTTATCCCCCTGCAATTAAGAGAAGATACAACAAATTGAGAAAAATACATTTTACAGCACAAGTTAACCTACAGTAACTGCCCCCATTTCAAAACAATGGTGTAAGGTTGATTTGCAGATTATTCTGTTCCAAGTTTTTACTACTTCTTTAAATGGTGGAGGATTCACTGCCTTAGAAGGGACTGGAATGGCTTAGAGAGAAGGTTGCATGGCTTATGGATTCTCATTCCTTTTCAATGGTGCACTGCCACGTTAAATCCATAAGTTGAACAACAAAATTTACTGAGGACTAAACGGTAGTACAAAGGTTTTGGGTTTGTCGTTTGTATTTTTAGTTGGAGGTCTTCGTGTTTACTAGATTCAAGAGTATCTTTTGAACTTCATGGCTTTACCCAAGTTATAACAACTTGCCACAGGCTCTGCCACATGTACTGGGTATCCCTGCAATGCAGTGTCAAAATAAAAAAGTCAGGCATCCAACTAAACGTCAAGTTTGCATTTCTTGCTTCCAACTCCCAATAGTTGAGCTGATACTTGTCAATCTAAACCAATTCCTGATTTCACAAGGCTTTAATTTTGTTAATATGCTGTACATGCAGCCTCCTTAAGCATCTTCACTGAGATACTGGTCACAAAATACCCCCTCCCCACCCTACATGGCAATATTCTGTCTACAATGAGCTGCATTACAGCTTTAGTTTCAAAACTGTCGTCACAAATGCTTTTATCCAAGAATTGTTGAATTTGGAGAATTTCTAATGTATTGGGGAATTTATTTTCCTTTTTTTTTTCTCTTTAATCTAGACAGCACTTCCATTGCTATGACATGCAGCTTGTTTTACTGTATTAGAAGAAGGTAACTTGTTTCAATTTTGACTTAGACTGAAAAACTAGTTTGCTTTGCTTACCATCTTTGCTGTTTCACAGGCATTTGATGCTCTTAATCAGCTGTGGAATGCTGAAAGATTCACTTATTTTAGGAAGCCATAAGCCTTTGAGAAGTTGGAGAGAAAGACTTCTTTGCTTATCTTATTTTCTCCTTTGGAATCAAAGATGTTCCTTTAAAAGTGAAACACTACAGAGTTGCAAAAATTTGAAACAGTATGAGTAAGCATGGCTTTGCAGCTTCTTTGATGGAATTGCTCAATGGTTTGTGTTTTGTTGTTTTTTTAACAGTATTTTGTAGCTGACTTACATGAACACGATTTTTTTTGCAGGGGAGATCTTTTTAAACTCCCCATGAAACAGTAGGAAGGCAGAATATAGTATTATCCACTTGCTTTTTCGGCTTAAGTGAATGAAATCCTCTATTTTTCTTTAAACAAGCATCTGAAGGCATTTTGTACTGGCAATACTGTGACTCCAAATTCTAGGCACAACTGAGCTTTATGCGGCATCATCCCCACCACCCTCCAAATCACAAGCAATACTTTCAGAATGAGATGCTGAACATGTAGAACAATCCATCTCCATGTTAGATGGTTGGATGTTGTGCGGAAGATCTTAAGAACAGCTTGTTCCATTCATGACGAAAATCAGATGGAAGTGTGGCATTTCAGGGAAACTTTACTTTGAAAATTACAACACTAGTACACAGCTCAAGCTCATACATTTAACATCTGCTTTCTGAAAGAAATGTTAACAATTTTGAAATGATATTAAACATTGTTTCAACTTTTCCTCACAAAAGCATAAAAGTCATGGAGGGGAAAACTTAACAGGCAACAATAAAAAAAGGTTAAAAACAACTTTTCCTTTTAGTAGTCCTCTGGTAGTAAAGATAGAACAGCTTCCACATTTGAGGAATAATCTGTCTTGGTCCAAAAGTTTAAGAGTGTTTTTAGTATCTGCTTCTGCCTCCACCTCTATCGGATCTGCTTCCACCACGGCCACCACCTCTGGGTGCCCCGCGGCTTGAACTACTATAAGAATCCCGAGGAGGTGGATAGCCCCTTTCCATGGATGGGGGAAGACCCCTGTCTTGTCTTCCAACACGATCACGGCCACTTGAGTAGACATCACTTCTGCTGCTTGAGTAACTTTCTCGGCTTCCATATCCATCTCGTGTGCTGCCGTAATCATCATAGCGACTGCTTCCACCATATGATGGCGGGGGCCCTCGAGCAGGTGGAGCACTACGTGAGTTACCTGCAGGGTCAACGGTCAGGTAATATGGCAACACCATAAGTTATATAGAACAATTTCAAATCTGAATTTACAGAATTGCGGTATTAAAATGTTTACTGCTACTCTTTTATATGTATTGAGATTGTTGCATTAAAATGTTTACTGCTACTCTTTTGTATGTATTGAGATGGTCTTAACATAATCTGTCACACTAATGGTATTTCAAGTGGGGAATGTGTATCAGGCAGTGAGTGGATTTAAAGACTCTGAAGGAATGAAGACGGAGTTTGTTTATTCAGGCAGGCGCTTTAACTGGGTATTCCAGAACAGGTTGTTATTTTAGAGAAGAAACTCAGCCATATTTTCCAGAGATAGATGTCATTCTGAACTGTAGACTTTGCTTCTTTAGCTTAAAGCTTATTTAACAAGATGATCAAATGATAACCAACTACTGCACTTTCACTGTAGGGGAAAAAAAGTGTGCCATTTCCCCCTAAAACACAAGCAACCTGTCGAAGTCAGATTTTATGACACCTGTACATTTATATGATCCTCAAAATGGATTCTTACCGTAACTCTCATACGAATCTCTGTAGGAGCCTCCACTTGGATGATCCGAGTAGTCTCTGTCACGTCCACCACCGTATCCATCACGATCGCTATAGGAGGAAAGACTACTAAGACTTAGTACAAATCACTAACATCACAGCAAGAATAAAGTGACAGGGACAAAACTCCAACAATAGGTACCTATATCCCCTGGAGGGGTATTCATCACGTGAACTGGAATGACCATAATCACGATATGCGTAGTCTCGGGGAGGTGGTGCATAGTCCCGGGTATCCCTGGAACTGGGATAATCCCTGCTTGAATAACTACGAAGAACAAAAACTGAGATGTTAGCCATACATGCTACCACAGAAGGTCTGCAATCAAGATCCTTCTCCAAACAAAGTCATTTCACTAAAATAAAACAGTTTAAGTATTTACCCATCTTTAGTGCTATAGCCATCGTCTCTTGGAGACATGTAGACATCTCTCCGTGATGGCATTGGCTCTCTGCGTGGAGGACCCCCGTAACCATCTCTTCCACGTGACACAGGAGCTTCAGAGAAACAGGCCATTTAATGAGCATTTAGCCATGCAGAACACTCAAGGCAAGTGCTAATAAATAGTTAAAAACAATCCAGTAATATCTCTGGAGCCTACATTAAGAAAACTTTACATTTCTGCTTGTAGAGTTTTAAAGCAGCACTACAAGAAATATGTTCAAATTGCATCAAATTGCTCCCAACAGCTACTAGATTATATTGGTATGAAAGGAACCAAAGATCAGAAAAACAATACACTATCCCACAGCAGACTGAAGTTAGACTCAACGACTTGCACCAGTTCCTAAGGGGAGACTAAGGTGCTACAGCTGACCAAGCAATTAATTTAGTCAGAAGTCCTTACCTCTTCCTCCCATACTACTGCTACGCACTGGTCCTGAAGGTGCAGATCTTTTAGGTGGTGGGCCTCCACTTCGTGGAGGTGGACCTCTCTTCATAGGAAGTGGCCCTCGAGAAGACCCTAGAATGATAAGCCATTAACCAATTATTACTTGTATGATACTCACCTGCATTATGCTAAAGCCTGAACTACAACAACCTAAAGGTCCCGCTATTACCACTACACAATCAACAGTAAACCTCTAAAACTAGACCTCAAAGCCTTCTCTTGTCTTCTAGCCACTATTAAGTGCTACTGGCAGAACTGAGAGCCAAACCTTCCACAGCCTAAATTCCTGTCAAGAACTGTCTTTTAGAACTTATCCAAAAGCTACAGGGTGTGACACAAGGGAAAAAGACAGCTGATATAAGTAATCAGTCACAGCTTAAATGCTTAACAAGTTATTGTTCTCAGAAAACAAGCGCCACCTGGGAAGATGTACTAGAGAAGAACCTACAGAGAGGGAACAGAGGTACTACTGAGTCTGCAGAACCTACTGTAGACTCTTCAAGACAGAAGTTTCACGATTTCCAGGGGTTCTTTTTCCTGCATTACCGCTTTTACTGTTACACCTCAGGTTCAGCTTGCTAGTTCTTTTAAGTGAGGTTTGTTTTGATACTGAAAAGTCTGAATAAATAGCTGTATCTTAATGAATATCCAGTATCAAGCAATGTACTATCCTTACACTTTAGAAAGCTTTAACTTAACAAACAAGGTTTAGCTGCCCTAATGCTCACTCTCATCTGGAAGGATCAGCTCTACAATTTTCTCAGTTTAGACCTCTTGCTATTAAGAATGAAAGGCAGTTCCCTGTCCCTGGTGGTAGAATCACTTTTTCAACTCGAATACCAGAAAGCTTCCTTTCTCACGTGCATGGCAGGAGTTCTGCTTTTCTTTCATAGGCAAAAGTCAAGTGGAGTGTTAGTTGTAGAAAGGAATCTTCACATTTGAAAGCCTTTTTTAAGGTGTACTTGCCTAATCAAAAATTTCACTAAACTGCCGAGATTGTATTTCATCATTTTAATAAAGAACAAGGAGTGCACTATTCAGGTGTTTGCTTTTTTTTTTTTTTTGTTCCAGTAGGATTATTGTCATCTTCCAATGGGATTGTCCTGTGTTGTCGAAGTGTATAATGAGAGAGGTCAATACATACCCAAGTGACTCCCTCTTGAAGGTGGTCCTCTCGCGCCACTTCCGCCTCTTGCGCCTCTAAGGCCCCTGGGAGGACCTCTGCTTCGGGGAGGGGGTGGCGGCCCACGCCTACCACCACTTTCAAAGGATGGCTTGGTTGCTTGTTCCACTTTAATTGCCTTCCCATCTAATGACTAAAGAAGAAGCTGCTTTACTTACTGCTCAGTCATGTTTGTATTTCTTAAATCAAGCCCCGCTTGCTTCACTATTATAGGGCTTCCATTTTATAAGTTAGAGCAATTCTAGAACTGATTTCGGTCTTCAGTATTAGTCCCCAAGTACTGAGCAGCATGTTGGGCCTAATTGCAATTTCTACAGTACTTCATTCTTGTGGTATTGATGGCAAAAAAAACACAGTGCAGCATCAGAAAGGACTTTCAGTGAAAACACAAGTGTCCAATGATTACGGCAGCCCCATGTTATTTATTCTGTAAATGAAACATGATATATGGTCTACAATTTACTTTGAATTGCCATGTACTTTTGTACCATACTAGGAGTGCACCTGTAGTTACAAGATTAAGCTGAAGGTAACTTAGCTTCAGTTGGGATTTCTGGCAATGGGGAGGCCATTTAGCACATTTTCTTGACGTCCTGATAAAACGGTGATCGCTGAAGTATTTAGAAGTTATTTCAGCATCTACACAGCAGACTGAGTATAACAATTCACCCCATTTTTCTAGTGTTTCAAGCTGAGTTTTCAATCAAGGTGACTGTCACAATTTACTCTATTACTTGCTTTTCCACAGGGAAGGTGCTTTGTGGTTGGGGTATTTCTGTGGGTTCTGCTTTGTGGTTGTATTTTTTCTGTGCTACAAAAAAAGCATAAGCTTTTGAAGGAATTATTGCAGGCATATAGACCTGCAATACCTGGAACTCTGCAGCCAACTAACATACTTTAAACATGAGCAGAAAAACATGTTGAGTAATTCAACCTAGTTAATAAAATTTTTCTATGATCTTCAGACACCACGTTTGGATAATATAGCAGAACTAAGATCACAAGCTCTGCTAAAATTAGGTTACTGCATGCCTATCCTGGCAAACATGGTTTATTTGCCGTTTTTAGCAGTTAAATATTTAACTCTGCTATGGCAACTAATTAATTATCAGGCAGAAAGTGTTGTTCATTGCACTTCATTGCTGCAATAAATGAACACAAACATGACTGCTAGTAATGTCTTAATCTGCACTGCTAATAGTATTTTATTGAATTACTGAATATTCTTTGTCCTCTGTCAAAATCTAGCTCTCTGAAAATTCATAGTAGTTGTGCATGTTATTTCGCCACCTCATAGAGTTGTAGCGATTGTTTGAAAACCTGTGTGTACACACATAGGTCCAACTTGATCTGTTGTGAGGGAAAAAAGAAATACCAAAAAAAGTCATACTGGTCTTGGCTTTGACTTCATGAAATATTTTACTTATGGAAGGTTTCTCTAGAAGCCTTTTGGCATGACAAACTGAAACATCCCTGGAGTGAGCAGTAGTCACTCTAATGACAGGAACTTCTCAGCTTGGATCATATCAATTTGCCATCATAACTCATCTCAGTTTCATCCTTCTCAAGCAGGAACAGTAGGGCTTGAAGCCTTAAGCTTTGCTATGGTCACTGCAGTCCTCAATTTCATGGCAGAATCTTAACAGGTTGTTTTTTTAAGTTTACAAAGCAAACGTTGTTCTGTTCTGCTAGCATGGGTTCTGAGAACCTGGATGCTAGGTGTAAGTTCTTTTATTTCTGTTGTGTAGGAGGTACAGTTTTCCTTGTAATTTCTCCTCCTATTTTCTTCTGCCCAGCACTTACGCATCTTACCTTGGCAAAAGGTAGTTTATTTGCAGACTGCTTTACACCAACAGTCTTAAAAAGCTATTCTATAGGTCCAGAAAGACCTTTCAGTAGGTACAAGAACTTTTTTTTTTTTTTGCTAACAAGAAAATATTTGTCAAGGTTAGTGCTATTTCAAAGCAGAGGGGACTTTTTATGGTTTTTTAGCTCGAAGAAGGCTCTTATCTCACCAAACGTAAAAGTCACACAACCCATCTCAGAATAAGGAAGTTTCTTCAATGAGTTCAGAGCATGAGCTGTCAACATGAACACTCATTAGTTTGTTTTTATAACCTTGATTCAGAGTGTTATAAAAATTTTTAATATGATATGAGCATCAGAAAGTGAAGTCATCCTGGTACTAAAAAGCATGGAAATAATTTAAGTTACAAGTCATTTAAGACAGTAATAGTTTGGCAATCAAAGTCTCCTACGTGTGGAATGAATAATCTGTACAGATTTGTAAAGTGAGCCAGGGAACTTTAACCAAACACAATTAGAGAACTATCCTGCAAATGTCCACATTTCAACAGAAAAGATGAATGAAATTTCCATTATTTTGGGAGCGGGGCAAGAAATCAAGTATTTCAAATAAACTGTTACAATAACTTGCATGAAGCTGGTCCTAACACCACACAGGGCTTTCCTCTTCAATGGATCACTTCACTGTTGATGCTGCAATGACTCCATTTCTCCACATTCCTTGACAGCACATTAAGTGAGTTTCCTTTTGCCATATATATCCAAGAAATGAAGATCCATTTCTTAAGAGGCCAAGCTTCTGTACATTGTATCACTTCGTCACAAATAACAGGAAGCACTTTCTGTCAATTAGAGTAAGACAACCTTCTGTAGTATTGAGTACAGTTTACACTGTAGGGATAGCAGCATCTGCTTCCATCTTCTTAATGCAGACCAGCTGGCTTGGCAGGTCTACACTGTAATTAAATCTTTGGTTTGTCCTGATCTTTTGCCTAAGGTCATATCCTCTTTTTAATTATCCATTTCATCCTAAGGACGTAGAATCAGAATATCATGAGAACAGCCCACTGCACCAAACCACTACAGACCTGGGAGTATCCACATTTATGTCCAGGTAAGCATGTGCATTTTGTGGCATCAGGATGTAGACTTGGCAGCCATGAATTAATATTCTTCTAAGGTAGCTGCTACAAAGTACCTCTGCTTTTGCACTGCTCAGACATGATGGCATTGATTCAATTAGTAGAAGAAGTAACTGAAGCGAGAAACCTCCATCCCAACTCTAAAATAATTATCTCCTGATCTCTTCCTGCAGGACAAACTTATCTTCAACAAGCAAGCTTTTACTAGTCTACGCTTGTCCCAATACAGAGTGAAATATAATTGTTCACATAGTACCCCTTCACCCAAATTGGTGTAAAAGCCTGGATATATTTTCATAAACATTTGCAAAATAAAAAATCAAATGCAAATTCATTCTTGCAGAATCTATTGGAGTCAGCCTCTTCTGGCTACAACTCCAAATTCCTTTGGGATGACAGAATGAGCAACAGACAGGCAATGCAGAACTCTTCCCCTTGCCAGAGAGATCACCTAACTCCTTACAGACTGCTTGAACTGCAGTCTGCACTGTGCTTCTGCTGCTGTTTCTCAAATGCATCAAAATCTCCAGAATGCTCCAATCCATCTTTTCCAAATGGCCAAAGAAACCTTCAAGCTGTGATTTATGTCAATTACTTCTTCTCACACTGGCCTCAAACACTGCTCTTCCTCAGAACTCGAATGCAGAATCTTTTTGGAATACAAGCAGTACCTGTTGTCCAGAAGGCTTTCTGAAGATGAGACTGAGAGACCACCTCATGAATAGCTTTCAAATCCACGGTCAAAGCAAGTTGAACGAAAGTACATTCTAGGCCAAATTCCATTTAAGAATGTTTTTTTCATACACAACTTGTTGTTCTAATTTCAATGCAGATGAAGGTACTTCTAGATTTATAGTGAAGACAAGACCATGAGAATGATGATCCATGAGGCCGTTCTTTCTAGCATTTCTCGACAGTAATGCAGATTGTGCATTCCAGAACACGTAGACAACTTCAGCCACAACCATTGTCTCATTTAGCTGTTCTACCAAGCAGTACTCTCCCAAATGTTTCCAATGTGACCAAACACATGCCACAACATTCAAGTTGGTGATTCACAATCAAGTTGGTGATTATTTTCAGAGGGATTTTGATTTGCAAGCTGCACTCCACAAACATGCAGATTAGTGACTGAGTTCCTTTCAGTCTGACAATTATCTGTTGGTCCTTGAAATTACCTTAGGTAGGGGTTCAGTGACCGTTTCAGAGAAAATAAAGTATTTAAGCACGGCAGTAAACAGGTCCTTAGAACTGTGGCAAACTAGACAGTGGAAAAAAAATTCAATAAAAGAAGCACCTTGACAGATGTTTAGGCTGGCATAGAAAGAACATCATCTGAATTTGCCACTCTCTACCTTGACAGAACTATTAGATTACTTAAAAAGTAAGGAAGTCTTCAAAAAAAGTAACCCTAACTGTGATAAGATTGTCATGAAACACTCAGAAACATCAATACACAGAGTAAAAAACCCACTACCCTTCTACAACACAAAGCCTGCTATAACATAAATACAAGAAGTTTTACTATTTGTATTCGAACACTACAACAAGCTTATTTTCTTATTCCTAAAGTTGCTTTACTTACTGACTGCAGTAACTAACTTTTTCTTTCACTTCTATTTCTTATACTAACAGGACAACATATCAAAATCCCAATTTATCAATTAATCTCAATCACTTGATGTTTCTTCACTTTATTTGAATGGCCTCTCAAGAGACACTGCTTACAAGGCCAATGCAGTGTGACCTCGGCACAACCATTCAGATAACGCATGGAAAACCAGAGTCTGCAAATCAAGTGAACTAAGCTGGCTTTCACTGCCTGAAGAGACAGCACCTCTATGAAGACAAGCAGCTGTTGACCAAAAAATCGCTGACTTACATCTACCTTTTCAAACACGTGCCACAATAGATCCAGATTATAGCAGCCGACAGTTCTTTGACAAACTATCCTAATATTATCTTGGAACTTGAGCTGCAAATTCCTGCATTTTTATTTTTAAAAACATTACACCTCTTACTTCTCTTAAAGGTAGATCATTGCATTTTAGGGTATAAATGAACAAATTCAGTTGGTGGCTAACAGCAAAGCCATTGCACATTAACTGGGAAGATGCCCCTCACACACACCAAGCAGATCAATGATGCAAGTCACAAATGTCAGAGATTATCAACAGAATACCAGATAGCTCATCAATGCTCCAGCACTCAAGGGAAGTCACAGTCAACCCATGTTAAGGGAACCATAAATAATTTCCAGGTTAAGTCGCTTCCCTGAAGTGTAATTTATACAGTACCACATTCAAATATGACCAAAATGAAAAATCCAACCCAAAAATCATTATTGAAGCATGCAAGAATGAAGAGCTGATTGCTGAAAGCCCTCCATCAGATTAAGGAACAATAAGAAAAGAGAGTATAGCTGACTGCCAGGCAGATTTCATTTTTTATTGTCAAATCCATGAACAGGAGAAACAGATTTCAGCTTCATGGAGACAGAGAAATTTTGTCAAATTTAAAGTTATGACTTGTCTGCGCAATATTCTAATGTATTCGCTTTCCAACTTTTATCACTGGTTGATTTACCCCAAAGATTAATTGTCCTGATCAGTATCAAATGCAACATATAATTGGTCTTAATTCCTACCTTTCCATTCATATCTCTGGCAGCATCTTTTGCATCTGCTGGACTCTCAAACGTGACGAATGCAAATCCTCTGGACTTGTTTGTTTCCCGATCTTTCATCAAAAGGACTGCAGAAACAAAGTCATATCAGCCTTCCCTGTAATTCCCTGTAAAGAACACTTAACCTTTATTCAACCTTTTAAGCTCAGAACTTCTTAGAGGACATATAAGCGCAATCATTTCAGATGATCAACGCCAAAAAAAAGTCATCACAGCAATGTTGTTGTTTTTACTATAATCATTTTAAGGAAAGTTCTCTTTACCTTCTACAATGCGTCCATATTTGCCGAACACAGCCTCAAGGGCTTTCTCGTTAGTCTCTGTGTTCAGACCCCCAATGAACAGCTTCCCAGGACGATCTGCTTCAACCATTTTGATTCTGTAAATGACCTACTAAAAAGAATGAGGCCATTATTAACAAAACATCAGACTGCAGTAGAAACCTCACAGTATATAAATGACTTCTATCCTCAGAAGTACAAGCAAATTTTCTCCAGAACGATGCTAGGTAAGAAGTATGAGGTATAAAAAAACCTTTAGTAATTAAAAATTTTTGTCATGGAAGCAACTGGAAATAGTATTAACAGTTACTTTTTCACATTATAGTGTATGTAAAAGATATTAAGTGGAACTTTGAATAGAAGAACAAAAGCACTGTTAAAATGAAGCAATATTGGTGAATGTGAAAATTCTTCCAGAAGCGCTGTTCTTTTTGCCTTGGATGGCAATCCTAGCACACCTTTCCTTTAAATCCTGGGCGTTTAAAGTAATTTACTTAATATGTCGTAGTAATACAAAATTATTAACACTTCAAGCCATCTTCGGTCGATACTTCTAAATTAAGCTCATTCTTTGTATCATTTAGAGTAGATAGAGCCCATGCTGAGGTCCTGGCCTACACAACATGTGAGACTGAACAGACATCAGGCCACCACTGCAGCTCTACACAGCAATGTCACAGCTACAGCCGCGGGGGCGGGAGGGTTAAAAAAGAAAAAAAGCCCAAGAGCCTTAGACAAAGCCAAACCTCTCTGTGCCTGGCAGGCCGCCCGGCGCCTGTGGACAAGCGCTGCCCGCGTGTCTCCAGCGCGATGGCGGGAAGGCCCGCGCCAGCTCCGGCACGCACGGGAGCGCCGCGGACTGAGGAGCCCCGGGGGAGCCGCGGCGGGGCCGGGCCGGGCCGGGCCGCACGGGGCCCGGGCTCAGCCGCGCTCCGGGGCACAGGGAGCGGCTTTAGACCCTCCGCGGGTTCAGGCACCGCCACAAAATGGCGGCCAGCTCTGGCAGCGGCTCCGCTCCGTCCCCGCGCCCGGCGGCCTCCTCGGCGCTCACCCACCGCGCGACTCAGCCCCGTCCGGACACATCGGCGCGGCGCTACCGCCGTGGCCTCCTCGCCCTCCCCTGGGATGCTAAGGAACCTCCACACCTAAAATGGCGGACACCGCACCTCACGCCGCCGTGACCCTCCTCGACCCACCGCAACCGCGCGGATCCCGCCGTCCTAACCGGAGCCGGACAAGGAGGGATTGCGGGTCACGCCCGGCCCGCCGCGTCTCCACTGCGCCGCGAGCGCCGCGCCACGCGGCCCCCAGCCCGCGGACCTTTCGCCGCGGATCCCCGCAGCGCCCCGCGGTGCCGCCCGCAGAGCCCCAGCC
>VZUA01045264.1:10148-20426 GCA_013401035.1 Horornis vulcanius
CAGCAAACTGGCTCAGAGGAGATTCTGTCTTTCTCTCCTCAAGTGATTTTGTTAATTAACTTCCTCATCCAAAAATGAAGGGAGGCAGAAAAGTTTTTCTATATCTGAAGGCTGTAAGCACTATATAAAATAAGAAATTAATGTCCATACTGCAAAGGGTTGCTACAAGACCGCATGGATGAAGGTAGAAATGCTGTTTTGATGTGGGCTCAATTTTAATAATCTCCCAGCACTAGTGACATAAGCCTGATAGTTAAGTTATACAGAAGCCTACTCTTCCTAGCTTCATATTAAACAGCAATATTTTTCTAAAGATTAGGACATCTATTTAGATATATTTCCAACCACCCTATGGAAGTGCAAAATTTTGGTATTCTACCTCTGTAGAAGGCATGAGAATTTCATCTCCTGTGACCATCATCAGTACCTACATAATCTTGGCATCTTAGAAAATCTGAACTTATATTGAGAGAATGCATTAAGAAGATTTGTATGTCTTTTAAAAATATTTACCTATGGTAGTATGGGCTTTTGAGGGAACAAGTTGTCTAAAATTCTTGGACAGCAAGCCTCCCTTTGGACAATCAGATCATAAATGCTGAGTCTGGAAATCTCTGGATTTATGTTCAAAGTTCACTATTTGGTGGGAACTAGTCTTCTCTCAGAGCTGAATTTGAAGGTCCATTTGTAGGTGAGACTGCTGTAACTCCTCCTGACATCATTAAGGGAAACTGTTTTGAAGGATTGGTCTTGTAGCATTATTAGTTATCTACCCACAGCCCTTAGAAATATGAGGCTTTTCTGAAAAAATCTTCTCAGATTTGTGCTTTTCTAGAGTAAAAGCCATGCATGTGCAGAGAGCTCTACGCCATTTAGCTCCCTTATTTGGGGATCTAATTGCAACTTTAGTGATTTCACCCTGCTCAGGGTATTATCCATAACGATTAAAACACTTGCATTGCCTGCTCCAGTGCCAAGATCCCTTCTGCTAGAATACTGAAGAAACAACCCATAACTCCTAACAAAACTGCTATTTCTCCTTATATTATACAATGAGAAATTCTCGATTCTAAAACAAACTCACATTATCAGAATGTGAACACTTAACATTGGTCAAATCAAACAGACCTAGTGCTGCTCCATTGTTACCACACTGAATCTGGAATAACATAATTGTCACTTTTGCTACACAGCAGAAAGTTCTGTGACACACAGAACACCTCTTACTTTATTGTTCAGTGTTTTCTATGCAGAAGTTACATAAGAACAAGCCTGCATGACATGAAGTGAAAGACCACGGTTCCCATGAAGAATCAGACAGATCTACACAAAGCACTGTGCACTTATAAAAAAGCAGAAAATGCAATCCCCTCCTGAGATATGACAGGCACAGGATGCAGGCACTTATTAAGAAGGCAGGATATGCACAGGAGATACAGGACACACGTAACAATGCCTGAAAGCTAATCCTTGCTCACAGACACAGAGAAGGCACATAGCACCCACACAGCCTGCCTAGTACTTCCCCAAAGCACTAAACTTCTGACAGATTATGCAGCACAGTGTTCACACTCAGGATTTCCAGACATCCATGAACTGCAGAAGTAGCAACTACACTGAAGATGTGTTAAAGCTGCAAAACATATAGGGACAGGTTTGTAATATCTGCAATGTTAGAGTTACAAAGTCCTTGAAATCATCCTGGACTAAATCTGCAGACTAAGTGGGATAATATGTCCAGGAACACCTTAAAAGTTAGCTCAATGAATAAGGGAGAATGCCTAGAAGGTGCAGTCAGCTTTTGATTATTCATGTGGGTTCATGAGTGGGTCAGGATGGATGAAGAAATAGCCAGGGAAAAGGACAACTGATGCAGCATGAAAAAAATCACTAGCCAGAGTGTTGCCTAGTACTGATGACTTCAGCTCTGCAACATGCATAATTCAGTATTACTTTCCAGTCTGGGGCAGAGGGGGAAGTTAGAGCATGGCTAATTCACCGCCTGAATTCTTCAGCCATTGATAATCAATTGCTGTCTGCATAGGTTTTGTCAGAAAGGATATGAGCAGATGGAAAGCATAAAATTACTGAAGCTGTATGGATAAATGAGTGAGCTTTCTGTAAAAAACATACCCATTTATATTCCCAACATAAATGTAAATTTTTGAATGTGGAGTAAAAAGCTTTAAAAAACTTGCATCTATAGACAAGTGGAGTGAAGAATGCATATTGATCATACACAAGGAAAAAAAATGCAATGACTTCATCAGACCATTGGGAGATTTTGGCAGGCTAAGGAACAGAGGGTTTTTCTTTTTTTTATCTTTCCCTGCAGTTGTTTTCTATGCAGTCTTCAGCCACTCTGCAAAGGAATTAACATGACACCATGCTGTGAAACAAGGAAGTACTATGCATGCATTCCGTATTAGAGCATTCACAGAATTCATAGAATAACATATTTACCTACTTGAATTTCATGTAATTTGGGGAATTTCACTCTTCTCTATACCTCTCAAGACTGTTATAGAGGATTGCATCTATATTTTTCAGGCCTTTAGCCTGCAACAAGATGTGCTGGCATGGATTTTAGATGCATGGACTTCTATGTTGCAGTACACAGATGTTAGGTTCCAAATGCAAACATTCCATTGCAAGCCCATAAACTGGAGAAAATACTTCAGGATCATTTTCCTCTCTTCCTTTTGCCTCAAGGTTATTGAAAAAGCACATTACATTATGCACTTTGGCTTTTAAACTTTATTTGGAAAAGACAGATATGATTATGCACTTACGTTCAAAATTAGCTTTTACGAGATAATTTTACTTAAACATTGGTAATTTTTGAGTGACAACCACACTTCTGATTAATTGCTTATCTTTTAGGGCATAGGAATATGACAACATTTTAAAAAATAATAGCATGCAGTTCTGTAATTAACTGTGAGGTTTTCAGGATATTTGAAGTGGTGCATGTATTTTGCAAAACCTCTTGTTTTTTAAGTTTACAATAATTTTATATGGAAAAAATGGTTAAAAACTCCAAGTTCAAATGCATGCACACAATCACTTTTTACATTTAATCAAGAAAAGCCTAAGCCTAATTCCTCCAAGGCAATTTCACAGCCTGCAGGTTCTGCAGGGTCTCAGGACTGCTTAACACATTCCTTTGTGTTACCAGGAGCCCTACATATCTTACACAGCAAAAAGTTTCTTTGCTGCTGTCAGTGCTGAGTGTGAGCACTCTCTGAAACTGGAAGACAACAAACTCAAGCACCTTTATTACTAAAATAGAAGAGTTAAGTAACACACAGACCAGTCAAAGTGCCAAAGCCTTTCTGTAGTAGACAGTGGGGAAGGCTGCACTAGAGGTGAATGTTTTCAGGTAGTTCCTTGAGCTGCTCAATTGCCAAAATTGGCCTGTTTCCTACCAGAGTAGGAAGTTTGCAGCATACCCTCACTGCATCAGTGAGAAGGGAAAACAAGCTCAGGATCAGCTGTACCAGCGGGTTCTACATGACACCAAAACACAAGATCTGATGGGGGAAATTACTCAGACCACTGAGATCTGGGCTATGTGCTGACCATTGCTGCTTGCTCCGAGGGCAATGTAGCAGGTACCTCACTGCATCATGAAGTCCTCTACCTGCAGATCTGGGTAAGCCTCCTCCTCCCCACAGTGCCTCTTGTCTAACCTGGGCTTCTCCCTCCCCCACCACACACATACAAGCTTATCAATACAATGGGACATTACATCCAAGTACAGAAAATAAATCAAGGGTATTGAAAATAACAGCAATGTTCTAAAGTTTTTACTCATTAGGGAGGGAAAAGGAGGTACACAAACTCTGTTCAACTAATCAGCTCATGCGAAGCAAAATTCTCTGAATTACAGGCTAAATCAAGAAAAAAATGTTTTATTAAGTCACAATTAATTAATTTATGAAGCTACATTAAACAAAGAAAAAATTCCCAGACACCAGCATATCTCTTGATAAACCCAGAAAAGGCAATGCAGAGACAGAATAAAAGCTTTATTCTTTTCCTACCTCAGTAAAACAAAGGTATAAGAACACATCTCCTCTTTGCTCTGCTTGAAGTCAGACCACCGTGTGACAGTGTTATATCAGTGTTATATGCCTTAAGAGGACCTTTGAAGATGTAGTAGGCTTTGTTATTCCTGCAGCCTGTAATGGCTATGCAGAGTCAATCCACAGCATGAAACACATTTAAGTTAAAAAAACACTTTTGTAGTTCTCTCATACCAAAAGCAAAGGAAAATATCTATCTGCCGGAAACTGTATATTTGCTTTACTTTAAATATCATGCAACAAACTAGAAAAGGAAGAACAAAAAAAAACACCCAAGAAAAAAACCCAAAAAACTCACCAAACCAAAACTGAGGGCACAGTTTACTGTGGTCTAAATAATAACCTTTCCTATTTATAAAATCAGAGCTGTTAAAATAGATTAGAGCACAAATTAAGACAGAACAGTTTTTCAGACATTCAAAAGCACTTTTTTCCTATTGCAGAGATGTAAAAGCACTTCAAAAAGCTAAGAATTTGCAACTGTAAGGGCTAGATAAGGATGAGGGTTATTAGGTTGCCTATTCTGCAACTTCTTGTCCCAGCTAGTCTGCACTTGTAAGATGCAAAAGGTCCACTTGATGACATAGGCTTATACAGAAAATGCTGAAAGAGCCCATCTGCCTCCTGCCAATGACAGCAAATACCAGTTCAAACCACATGTATGCTCACACTTGAGCACTGAGGGACTTCAGAGTTTTCCAGGTGGCTGGTCAAGCAGGTGATATCTGTGCCCTCAGTGCAAGGGTACAGACCTAGAGAAATGAGCCTGTCACCTTTAGCTGATCTCTATTCCAGTTCCCCAGAACCATATCCCGTTGCTGACCCTGGCAATCGGGAGCAATGCTCAAGCATCCCATTTCAAGGACAAAGAGGCAGTACCAAGCTTGCAGTCAATACTTCAGAGCTCCGGATAAGAGGAGGGAAAGAGCAAAATAAAGAGAAAACTTGTATTTTACTTAGCCAGTATCTGCTATGAAGATGCTGAAAATCATGATGAGATATTAAGTGAAGGTCATGAGGCTTATCTATGACTATACGGGGAGAAAAACAGATGGGGAAGGGGGAGGGAGAGGGAGAGAGGGAGCACGAGCACTGCAGCAAAGACTGCTACGCTCAGCCAATATATGCTGGCACTTACCATAAAAATAGAAAGATCCAAAGAGAATCAGATTAAGGATCCTTTTTATCTCTCTTCAATAGAAAGATTTCCACATGAAGCTCTGAACACAGCTGTCCAGGGAAAAGGCAAGGTAATATGATGATACACAGAAAACACTAACAGACAAACGGTAAGTCCTTTCACAGCCTTCGAAAACCTGCAAGCAATTTGTGCTGAAAAACCAAAGGTAAGAAGTCTGAAGACGACTCCTACATAACACTGCAGCTAAACCAGACTGCTGGATTTCTAGTCACTCACACCGCACCGTTTTCATCTTCCTTTTCTGACCATTACTTACATCCTAGAGGGTGGGCTTTGGGGTGGGGATAAGAGATTTCTCATCCAAGTGGAAAGGATCACAAAAGCAGCATCAGCATTTGTAATCAGTCGCTGGGAGCACCCAATAGGAGGACCTGAGGGGTGGCAGCGAGACAGCTGTCCAAGGCAGGGCAGCCCAGTGCACCAGCTGCCGGCACGGTCCAGCCTTACACAGGATCCCTGCGGGGCTCCTCTGCCTCGCAGCCCCAGCAGGGATTTCTGCACCCACAGGCAGAGAAACTGCCTGCCAGCAGTGTGCTGCTCCGCCAAGCAGCAGCAATGCTCAGAAAACCACAGGCTTCTCTGGGTTGCTGCTCTGACAGGCTTTTTGCTACATCTCTGCAGTCATACAGAGGCAAGAAAAGTTTGGAGGTTTGAATATTGGTGTCTTTTACCTTGTAATTTTATTATCTGGTACCTTCCCTATATAAGACATATATTAATCATTGCTTCCTCTTCACAGGTACCTTTTTGAAGAAAAAACAAGTCTGTAAGAGATTTTACAGCATGATCCCATTGTTATGAATGGCCTTGTTAGAAGCCAGTGCTGGTTTTGACATGACATCACAGATCCCAGACAGCCTCAAACCCACAGAAAATGCACGACCAAAGTTCCTCTCCCTGCACCTGCCACCACACTATTTGACAGCAAAAAAAGATATTAAAAAAAAAACAACCTCTACTTAATTTTCAATAAGGATATCCATGATCTGGAGAGAAACATTCTTATGCTATTTAAATTATTGAACTACGTCACACAGTAAACTAATGCAGTCAGACTTAAAATTGCCAAGCACTGGAACTTTCATGGGGTGTTCCTGATTCTAAGGTACAAATGGCTGCATTTGACTGTGGGGGAGAAATTATTCTGATCCTACTCACATTGCAGTCCATAGTGGAAAAAACCTAAATACAGCATGGAAATGTGTGTTTACTTAAAGCCAACACTCTGCCTGTAGAAAAAATTGGATGCTTACCTTTTCAAAACATTTTTAGAACAGTCGGTCCTGAATTTTTGCTGTATCACAAAATAATCATGAATATTATACATCTGACATTCACATTTCAGGAGATGAAAAGGCCATGTAGTGTAAGGGGGGAGCATGGGGAAAACAGACGCCAAAGTATTCCCAGCAGTGGTACCCATATTACCTCGTCAATATCAAGTACTTGTAGATCACACCAGGTAACAACATAAGCCTATCAGGGAAAGAGGAGCTCTAACAACAACAACAACATTTTAAAAAAATAGTAAATCACAGCTTCTACATCTTGAAGCACAGACTAAAAATCTAAAGGCCAATTTAGTACAACTAAACTGTTCCAGAATGTTTGAAAGTGTAAATGTAGTGCAAAAACTTACAAATTCCAGTAGCAACAACAGCCGAACACTAGATTGTCATCCTAGATTGGTGAGAAGATATTACTTTTCTGTATGGTTTTTTTTCTCTTTTGTTTTGGTTTTAGCTTTTTTTAATAAAAATATCTTTCCCTCAGACAATAAGGACATTGGAAGACCCATTACTTATTATTTTATTTAGGTTTTAATTAGCTAATTTCATGCTGTCAACAGAACATGCATGATATTTATTCCTCCCTTTTCATAAACATACTTAGTCCAAAAAAACATGAGAACTTCTCATGAGGGAGTAGGAACAGGTGAAGGAAGATCAAAAGACTAAATGACAAAGGAGGACAATTACCATTGGCAACTAACGCACATAAGATTTATACAGATAATAATACATATATAGATAACCAAAATTAAAAATATAGCAAATATAGGAATGGTCATGAGAAAAGAAGGAAGCAGCAGAAGAAAATACATTTAAGCTCCGCAGTAAGCTTTCAAAACAGACTGCAATGTTAGCAGAAACATTACTACTTGACACCTGTGAGTGTTACCAAGCCCAGTTCCTGTGCCTGCTATTGAAGAGGGTGATGAGAGCAACAACTTTATCTTTCTGCTCACTTTATCTTGCCTGAACATGACTTAGGAAAATCAGCACTTGGTAACTTGGTACTGCTTAGCTTGAACATCCTTCTACTCTCTGATTTTTCTATTTTTACTATGCATTAAATTGAAGCGCTTTCAGTTATGAGATTTTTAACCTCTACATTGATCTATTGAGAATCGGCAAAAATCTCTGTTTAGTTGTCATATTGGTAAACGATGGTTTTAAAAATCAGGTGTTTTCTTTTCCTCTGTCATATGGCTTCCTTGTAATTTTTCAGGACTTTTTTTTAAGCTCAATTAGGAATTTAAACAATTCTTTTAAGGTACTATAAAAGAAGTTATCTTTCTACTTATTTTAAAATAATTGTGGTTTCTAATTAGAAACTATCGAGTGAGTATTGGAATGAAGTATTTCAGGTTATAAAATCAGTTTTCCCCTTAAATACAGAACAGAAATACTTACTGTATATTTCTGCTTTTAACATTGTCATGGAAAATTCTGCTTTTCTACATCAGAACTCTAACAAACCAACACATTTTGAGTAACAAATCAGTTCCTAACATACTATTATTTTCAGTTATAAGAGAAACCTTACTTGTTTTCTACTGAATGTAACATACATTAATATTCATGGCTGTCAATACAGCACATTTTTTTTCTATTTTATCTTTTTAATCTTACAGTTATGAAATTAGTATAATTTTATTGTTTAGACTTCATTCTTCAAAATGTCATTTCCTTGGAAAACATAAAATGTCCTTAAATGACTTCCAGATAAATAAAAATTCATAATTATAAAAATGTGACTTCACTTTTCAAATCTCTTAGCCATGAAACAGGAATTATCAATGTCAATTCAAGGAGAAATTTTATCAACCTCTTTTTCAAGAAAAGTGGGTGGTCCACAGGCTTTTGTTCATGTTGCTGCTGCATCATTTGAAATTGCATAAGGGAGATTCTGAACAACACATGCATGGAAAGGAAGCTATAAAGTGTGATGGACTTCAACAAAAAGATGTCAGCTAAACAAAATCAAAATTACTGTTAACTTAAAAAAAAATCCATACAGCCATTTCTGAAGCACTAAAAATATCAAGGTAGAAGAAAAGAGAATAAGTAATCATCTAGAGAGACTTCCATTTCTGCAGCATAAGTTTAAATCTAATGCAGGTGGGAAGCAGTACAGAGTAGACAAGACTGCGTGAAGAGACATGGCTGGTACTCACTGAGGCATCTTTCATTCTGGTAAGAGAGTTTCTAAGACCTTCGCTGTTACAAAAATAAAAAAAACAAAACCAAAAACCAACCAACCAAACAAAAAGAAAAAGAAAAGAAAAGAAAAGAAAAGAAAAGAAAAGAAAAGAAAAGAAAAGAAAAGAAAAGAAAAGAAAAGAAAAGAAAAGAAAAGAAAAGAAAAGAAAAGAAAAGAAAAGAAAAGAAAAGAAAAGAAAAGAAAAGAAAAGAAAAAAAAAGAAAAAAAAAAAAAAAAACCAAAAAGCAAACAACAAGCAAGATTATCAGTGATAAAGCCAAATCCCCCTGGCAGAAAAGCTATTCATAAGAAACCTCCAAAACCTCAACCCACCCTCAAACCTATGTCTCTTAGGCATCCTTTGGCTGAAAAATCAGTAATGGCCCTGTCTGCATTCCAGAGACTATATCTGAAAGGAATTTATCTAGGGAATAGTAGCAAGATGCTCTTTAGGGATCGTTTCACTTATGGAAAATTTTCCTGGATGGTTTATACGAGAGAAATAGCTGCATTGTGGTTATCCATGTACGCACATGTGGCTTATGTACCCACATTTGCCAAAAAAACCCACCAAAAAACAAACAAACCAAAAACCAAGAAAAAGATCCACATAAAAACACCTCAAAATTCTACAATTTAGGCACAAATAGACAACGAGAATGTCCCCACCTTCTCTCCTCCTTCNCAAAAACCAAGAAAAAGATCCACATAAAAACACCTCAAAATTCTACAATTTAGGCACAAATAGACAACGAGAATGTCCCCACCTTCTCTCCTCCTTCCTAAAGGGACAGTGAAATCAATACCATACTGAGGCAGCTTGAGGGACACAACCCATATCAAGAATACCATTAAAAGTTGTAATATCTACAATACCATTTGTCTTCAACTCAGAAACTCACAATAAGGTTTTCCATAAATCAAGTAAGAAAATCATAGACAGGTAGTATTTCTTAAAGCATAAAGAACAGGTTTTGTTAAAACAACTTCAAGGAGGCTCTAACAAATCAATTGCTGTCTGAAGTCCAAGCTTGTAGGTATAAGCTGTAAACATACATAGACCTACAAATGGAAGTTTTGATTTAAAGTTGTTCTTCAAAAAGAGAAAAAAATATTAAATACCCAATGATTAAATATTTTATAACTTGAAAAAAATCATTTATGCTACATAACGCCATATTAACTATATTTTGTACCATGCACCCTAACAAGAAACAAGTATCATAACATATGAAGCAGTTAAAGCACTCGCAACAGATTGTAATTTAATGGTACAGAATATTCCATTTATTTCTAGTTGTTTCCTTAACTAAATAAATTGAATTCATAAAAGCAAAACAAGTTCTATGATAGCCCAAAGAAAACTATCTTTGTGACAGTTTTTAAGCATTGAACTATCAGCAGTAGAAGATGGTGAGATAAAATGTTGGTGGAGATTCAGAAATAACAAGCCTTTTACAAAGAAAATAAAAAAAGTTTATGTGTGTGTGTATATATATATAT
>VZUA01045268.1:7445-18823 GCA_013401035.1 Horornis vulcanius
CCCCCCCCCCAAGAAACAATCAGGCAAAAAAATTATTGGATAATCATGGCCTTTAGCTTTAGTTCAGAAAATCAGCTACAGAGTATCCAAGAGCAGTACACAAAGTCTCTGTACATATGTGCAGGTCTGTATATGGAGAACCATACACATATACATACACCCCCTTCCACTCTCTCTCAGCATATATTTATATAGAGAGAGAGCTCATATTCCCCAGTAACATCTCCTCCAAAAGGCAACACCACTCTCTAGTCTACACTAGAGATAACAGATATGTGATAAACAAAACATATTTTTGTAATGGACATTCATAGCACGAACAGGTTTGGGAGAGCAACTAATGAAGGCTCCTTCTGAGTTAACTCTACTAACTCCTATCTCACCTGTCAGTGGAGAAATATCTTCAGAATGTGATCATCACCCTCAAAAACTCACATCCTGAAACCACAGAGCAGCTCTGCACTCTGCCCAAGAGCTCTCTGCAAGGACAGCCAAGGGCTTTCCACAATGTTCTCAACAGCACTAATGGGATTTCTTACATGTGCCCTCTCACCTAGAATAGATGTTTCTGAGGCTAGGACACGAAAGCAATGTCACTGGGAGGTTACTTGTGCATTAGTCACGCAGACAATTTTAAAGCCAAAAGGAAACGGTGCTGAGGGTAAGAACTTGTAAGGAGGATGTCATTACCAGAACCTCCATCTGCAAACCACAACCTATGACCACGTGCCTTTGCTCCACTGCTTTCCTCCCCACAACAAATGCCATTCTCCCGAGTTATACACCCTAGTTCAAGAATAACTGCAATTCTAACAAAAGTGAGGAAGAGGGACAACTCCTTTGTGGGCAATGCAGCTGCCCAGCTGCTCCTAAAGTACCACAGAGCTAGGGGGTCCAACACAAATTGTGAGTGTCAATTCTTTGACAGCTCCACACAAAGACAGGAGTTAACAAACAGACAAGAGCACTCGAGGACAAGCATCACCTGATCTCCAACTCCTAGAGCAAATCTGGGTTGCAGCCTATTCCTCAGCTACTCCCAATGACCTGGGCTAACAGAAATGTCACACATTTCAAATGCACACACAGACAGAAGTAAGATGTACCTGCAATGCTGGTCCCACGGGAAAGATAAAAAGCAACTTGAAAAACAAACAAAAGAAAAAAGAAACATTTTTCTGTGGGAAAAGTAAAGCAAGTGGGACTAAAAAACTCAAAACAGTCTCTTTCTGGTTTACCTTCAAGGTGCATCACTAGAAAAACAAGGGCATCTTGTTCAGAGGGCTTATTTTTTTTTCTCTTGTTCATCAAACTGCTCTCTCCGTGATGGTTCTGAATTACTGTTCACCATCTGAGCCCCAACCCTTCTGTGCAAATTCTCACTCAAAATACAACACATCCTTTGCCTGTATCTCACCCTGCAGATGCAATGGGCTTCCCAAACACCACAGCCTGGACAGCACACGTGTGTAACTTCTAAAATTCTGCTTTGATGTGCCTGTATATCAAGCACAGCAAGGTTTCCCTATATAAACTCACCTCAACTCCTATGCAGAATACATCCAAGTGGTCAGGCTCCAAGCAAGTCTAGCATCCAGTGATTAGATTAGGCTTTACACAGTTAAATGCATTTATTCTTAAATGTAAGCTGATACTGCCTTTTTGCAAGGTGTCACACTTGCTCAGGCAGCAGATCCCTGCTCCATATCCCCTTCCATGCAAATGGGTCTGGAGCCAATCTCCCATTTCCCTTGAGAGCCTCTTCCCTTGTGTTTATGAACTCTTCTGAGCCAGGAATGCTTTGCATTTCTTTACTGAAACCACGTGGAAAAGACTCCAGGAAACGAGGGCCAAAGACAGAAAGCAAGATAGTTACAACACTTATCATTCAACACACACTCATTGCTGGCTAAATTACCTTAACTCAGAAAATTGTAATTAAGTAAGCAGGATATAGGAGGCACTACAGAAAAGCTCAAAGTGGGGCAATTCTAGGGAGAACATGCATCTGGCAATATAATCAAAAGGGCATGAAATAAATCTCATGGTAAAAACCACAAAATTTTAAACAGAATGGAAAGGGATTCCACTCAAATACCAGCCCCTTATACACAATCTGTCCATCAAAGACTTTATCAAAAAGGGCTTAATATCCTTTCCTGTTTAAACTGGGTAAAATCTAGACAGGAATTTTAAGATGGACACCATGTTTTTACTGTCTGATGTCTTCTGACAACAGCTGCCTTAAAAAAGAGTGGAACATTTCTCAAACATGGATGAATTCCTAGTCTTCATACTCATGTGACTGAAAAGCCTGAACAAGCCCTTATGTCGCCTTTTTTCTATCATCCTTTTTGTATCAGGATTGTTCTCCCATCCAGATGGGACTGAAAAGCCCAGGAAGTATTTACTTTTCAAATCCCTGTAAAGAGAAATGATGAGAAAATTACAGTGAAAGTGGAAAGCTGTCTTGCCCATTTAAAAAAGGTCCCAGCTCTAGCATCTGGTGCAAATTGGTTAAGCAGCAAAAGTCCCTGAAGGACTGATTATATTAGGAAAACGGGACTTGTGTTAATAAATTAGTTTACTATCTCTTTTTAAATGTCCTTGATAAAATGTAAGACAGCAAGATTTTGATATTAGCCATGTTTTTCATATTATAGATCTTCAGCTAATACAGTTTACCTTTTACACATTACTAGTTTTCATTTATAAATAGCAGCTGCTTCTGCAAAATTTTAAAACATTTTTGATCAACAAGTGTTTTATGTAATCAATAGTAGAAACCAAAGAATTTGCTCTATAAATGGAAAAAACCCACACGATTAGAAGCACTCTCAGGTAAAGAGAACCTTCTTAAAGTGTAGATAAGACACATGAAGGGATGGTAAAAGGGAGTATAGTATTTCAATGACATATGGGACCACTAGGTAGCAGAGGTGTTAAAAATCTCACTGTCTACAAGCTTGGCCTTGGAATTAACTGTATTATTGTGTGTTTGAAACTGTTATTTTCCCCAAAAAACATCAGCCCACTCAAGCAAGAACCTTCACCTTGGCAACAAATACTTCTGTGTCACATACTGAAACTGTCACAGTAAAACAAACCATAAGCAAATTGGTGTGCAATTTAATAAAGGAGCTCAAAAGCAGCTTGAAAGAGAAGTGCTCCTAGCAAATGTTTGTTTCCTAAATAGATAAAAACCACGTTTTTAAAAGGGTGATTTATCTTTAAAGGCATCTATATTTTTGTGTAGAAATTTATCCAGTGCTGCTTTTTATCAGCAGCTAGCTACCTCTACAACTCAGAGCACAGAGAACTGTACTGTGTGCTAGTAAAATCCAGCTAAAATGGGGAGTGAAAACCACAAAGACACAGCTGCACACAGCCAGAATGACCAAGAGGAACAGGGGGGCAAAAAGCAGCCTGTGCTACACAGCACTCACAATAAATTCACATGTGCTGTAATACAGGTCTCCAGGTGACATTTTTAACACGAGTCTGGAGAACAGAGGAAACTACTGTACTGTGCTGCTCCTAACTTTACTAACATTTGGATGGAGTAGAAGAGCAACAACCTTCAATTTTGCTTTATGTTTACTACCACCAAATCAACCAACCAACCATTAGTAAGCTGACCCTGGAAAAGCTCTCCTAACAGCAAAGAGGAAGATACGATGCATTTATGTCCAAAAGACTGGCTTACAACTGAGCTACGAAAAATGGAACTGAAACCAGCCCATACTTAAATGTTTTCAACTAACAAAATCCATTCTGACGATACTACCACCTAAATTTGTAGTCTTTGTCAATTTTATTTGTATCTGTAAACCCATTTCTAATATTTAATGCTGGCATGTACTTCAGAAGTTAAAGATTTCCTTTGACTGCTTTTTCCTCAAAGTAGGAAGAGCAAACGGCTTTGGATATTATCTTTGTATAATGACAGTAGAGTAGTTTGTGTTGGCAAAGGCAAAATGGTCCCTTTCTACTCACTGCTTCCTTTGAGACTTCTAGACTAATTCATTTTAACAAGGGTCTTAACAGTGCCTCTGTGTTACACCACACCCACACAGCGCTCACCTATACTGATAGGCTTTTTAATAAATTTCTATTTCACTTTTCCGGGCTTTCTGAGTGTTTTTCACAGCCTGCCTACTCCAAGCAGTATTTCCAAATAATGAGGAAATAATGCCCAAAAGTTTGGCAGTCTTACATGAATAATTACTTAACAGTATAAGTTATTTAGTATGAGGGGGAGATTTATTTGGCAACTTTCTACATCATTTACCCCAAATAAGCTGAACATCAGGAGTTGGACTCAATTATCCCTGTGGGTCCTTTCCAACTCAGAATATTCTATGACTGCACAGACATTTATCAGGAAGAAAAAAACCAAGAAAATTAATTAATTATACATATTTTTCAACAGATAAAGCAAGGACAGATCAGTTGAATGAACACAGCCTGTTAATAAAATACTACACTTGAAGAAACTAAACAGATGAAATCTAAGTCTTATGATGCAGAAAACACATGACTTGACTTAGAAGTTTCTTCAAGCAAATGTATTAAGGGGCTAAAACTGTAAAGTTATACCACATAAAAAAAAGGTTGAGCTTTTGTGCTTGCTATTTGCAGTTTCAGTCTTGAGAGCTCCAGCTTTGACCCAGGAGCTGTGGCCCCAATCCCATCAATCTGAGCAGAGGGCAGGATGCAAGCAAATGGCCTGGGAGAGCAGGGAGGGAGGGCAGGAGCACCCAGCAGCCACCAAGGGACTGTCCCAGCACCCCAACCTGCCCCCTGCACCCGCTACCACTTCAGCCTTTCAGCAGGTAACCAAATGTTCTCCATCAAGAGCAGGCTTGCGCTGAAGCACCAGATTACATATTTGTCATGTTACACCATGCTCTAATAAAAGATTGTTCCTGTTAGAAACAGTTGCCTCCTAGAAAAAAATGCCCCACTCAGCTATGGATAAAAACATACCAGTAAATCTTTTTTAATATAAAAAGCAGGTCTCATTTAACAGGATCACAGAGATTCTGAAGTCTGACGGTAAATACGCAAGCAGTTGTACTGTGAAAGCTCTAGCAGATGATAAACAATGTTCTGTATCTGAGGCAAGTCATGACAAAAAAAAATACTAATACTGAAAACCTAGATAAGAGATATGGTGTTAAGAATTAAAATTTGGATTCATCCATTGATGGCATTTATTTATCAAAATAAAAGTATCAACAGATAACCTCCTGTCTGCATCTCGCTCTCTACAGCCTGAGCATGCCAAAACACATCCTGTGCACAGCTGCAAACATTTGCACTGACCACAAGAGAATAATAAAGAGAAAAAGGAAATCCCAGAAAAAATTAAAACCGTACATTTATCATGAGTTTTTTCTGTCTAGTCTTAAAAATGCAAACCCATGATCAGAGCAAAAAGAAAAAAATATGAATCATATTATACTCTACATTAAGTCAGTGGATAAAATTATTATTTCTTCGATTTTGGATATAACTGAATAAACAAAACCCCACCAATACATCAGTAGTAGCACTTGGAAAGGATTTATGCTTAAAGTAATCCTGCTATGGGCACTAACAAGTTTGCAATCCAATTGGTATTTTTAAGCATCTACCCAAGGATGATTTCTGGTAGACTGGTACACCTAAATATATTTTATTTTAGTTCAGTGACCAAAACCAAAAATTAAAGCAATAGAAATACCTTTTCTTACATAGAGCAAAAAAGAACTTGGAATTTCCTTGGGAACAAACCCAAGTATGTTTTTAGTTATTTTACCTTTGAAATTAACCACGTCTCCCTAATGTCTTCTAATTTTGGACAAGCGTTTCTTTAAGTTCTTTAAAAAAAGTTTGCTTGAAATTGTCAAAACCTTCTACCATGTCCCAAAGAAAGTCTGCAATGATGAAACTAAATGTTGAAACATTATGTTGAAACCTTCCAATTGCATGAACTAACAGACCTACCATAAAGTTTCTTATATGCGCCTATAAAACAATACAGAGCATGGATTACTACTCTGGTGCAACACCTCTAAACTCCTAAAAACTCTGTTTTCAACTAATTTAGACAAGTAGATGTCCATAGGAGTCATGTAATCAACACACCTGCTGGGCAGAAAGTCCAAGCCAGGTACCAACACACCAAGGAACAAGAATGGAAGCTGCCTGTCCCAGGCACACCCTGCCCCAAGCAGGAGCCCTGCAGTTCACAGAAGGAGGTTCATTAATCATTAACTTTACAGATCCAGCCCAGGGATGCCAGTGAGTTTGTCCTCTACCCTGAAATGCCACCACCCCTTTCCTCTGTACAGAGCACAAGTGAGACACGGGAAAAGAGGAGCAGAAACAGAAAGACTGGAAGGTGGCATGCACCTTGAAAGGCTTCTGGAATGCACTAAGATTCCTATGACAGACTCCCAAACTGATTCCTATAACAGAAATACAATTTTTTAAAAAAAGTGTGTGCCAATAGAAATATATGTACTCCTAACCGAACTCCTACTATTCCTAATTATATTGCATACTCTGAACCTTCAGTGCTTCGACATGGACTGTGATGTATTAGAATCATCCAAGAGACACCACAGGTCACCATCAGCCTTCCAAGACTCTTTGCAAATGTTTTTTAAATGCATTAAATCAATTCTTAACCTAGTACAATTCCTTTTTCTACATGAAGGATAACATTTTCCCTTCCCCCCCAACCACACTTCAGCCACTGGCAAGCAAAAGATACTCTTAAAACCCTGGATGGAAGAGTGGTTTTTTCCAAATGCCATCAAGGAAATATTTTGTCCATCCTTTCCATACTGAAAAATTACTTCTGGGATGACACAATACAGAGAAAATTCAGCCCAAAAGAGAAAATTTTCATGAAGACTCAAGCCCACAGAAGGTTGTGACAAGATATCCAGTTGAAGCATAAACTGCAAAAATACCATGGTGCTGGAATCTTTATACTAAACGTAAGTTAGGCTTCAAAAAACCTGCAGAAATAACCCATGTCTGGAACATTAGGAAAGGCAAATAATTTCAAGGCACAGTATAAGATACTAAAAAGTTCAAAAGCTCACAAAACAGACTATTACTTCCCCCTACCTTGATTTTATAGCATTGGATTTCCCTCCTCACAGATTTTGCTGTCTATTGAAGATTACTGCTTTTCATGGATCTTGTACTCATTTACTCTCAGGTCAAAACCCAGCAGAGAAATGGAACGACATAATCCTGTCATACCTTATCACATCAGAAGGCACTCAACCCATAAATACTTTGCTCTCCTTAAGAGTTATAGATGTTCTGCATGAAGATTAACTAGGGCAGTGGGGTTTGTAGAGAATTTCCCGAAAGCAATGCTCACTCCAGCCAGCTTCTGCTTCTGAGTTTCTGTGTGCCCAAATTTACTCTTCCTTCATTCACAGCACTGGTTGGAGAGACTGAATAGCCAAGAAACTCTCAGAGATGTACGTGACTCATTCCAAAGAACAGCTTGCAACTCCACAGCAAGAAACCCTGGAAATCCTGAGCAGCCTCAATCCTCCTGGCTCTCAGCTCAGCGGGAACCCAGACTGCCAGGAGGTGTCCAAGAAATCCTGAGTTCCCACCAAGAACAGGAATCTTTCTCTAGCCAACCCCAAAACTTTTAATTCACCCCTAGTATGCAAGAAAGAAGCTAAAAAAAACCACAACTTCTTGCAACCTGTGCATGAGAAATATAAAAAGGGGCCTAGTTTGGCATAGGAGAGGAAGCAGAAAACAAGATCCATGACAACAGGTTGGGTTTTTTCCACACAATCATATAACCAATTTACTCAAGAAAAAGGTTACCAACAGACCCTCCCAACTAAAGACTCTTGGTACATTAGAGAAGTTAGGCACCACTGACACTCAAGCACTGCATGAATCCACCTGGCAGCCACTGAAAAATGGCACACAAACCTGCAGAAAACAGAGCTCAGGTATAGAAAATACAAATAATGTTCTGTAAATCCCCTTCAGTGCTATAATTAAGCTCTCATTTTGGAAGTGCAGTAGTTGCACAGCCACTTACTGCAGCTCAGCTGAAGAGCCATTAATTTGAACACTTGCAATTATCTGCCATCCCAAATGAGGTAATTCAGTTATACAAGTTACACTGAAGGAAAAAAGTGCATTCACACAAAAAGACACAGTTAAAATCTACTTGTCAACCTAATCAAACTAAATTCCGAAGTGGCGTAGGAAGAGCTTTTAATCATGACTTGCAGGCAGTGCTGTGTTCGCCTGTGGAAGAGGCGGCAAGAACAATTCAAACACCCAAAAGGCACAGAGCAAAAGACTGCAGCCTACTGTGATTAAAAATGACTAAGAGCCTTCTCCTTTCTCTGCTACGTAGCTCATATACTTAATTTTTCTATTTTGAATTTTTGTTTTAAAATGCATGTAATCCTTAGATACACCAAAGTATGAAGTAAGTCTCATCCACAGCATACCTACACTCTTCAGGAAAATCAAAAATGTGCCAGTGTTTGAAGGATATAAACAGAACAGCTCACAGGTGCTACTTCATAGCTCGTAGCTCATGGACCTGGTGCCCATCTTTTGTGGAAAGAAGAGAGAGAGGGGCTCTCAGCAGCCAAATAAAGACAAATTCACTACTAACATGGACAAAGACTTCCTGACAATAAGATCTATGGTGTTGTTCTACAGATTATCCCACAAAACAACAATATACTTAAAGGTAAACTAGACAAGGCTATTAGTTATAGAAATAAATAATACTGGGTTTAACAGTTATGTTAAACTAACTAACTGGGCTCTTTGGATTTTTCATACCATGCCTGTAACTCTACTGTACAATTAAAAAGGACAGTGCTTCAGACAAGTAGCTTCTAAAACCAAAAGTAAGTATTTGCTTGCTCTTACTAGGTATCAATTACCTTACTTTCTAGGTATCAAGTTTGCTTAAGCAAAGAATGCAAATTTCAGGGTAACAAATGTAACACTGGATGAATTTCAGCTGCATCTGATTGCCATGTCACTGATTAAACCCATTTCCCAGCTCCAGCTGTATGACACTGACTTAGATGACCCCTAAAAAGTCTGACAGAGCTGTGAAAACCTCCAGCAACAGTCATCATATTCCCAATCTCTTCTGTGTTTTGGTCTCTTTATGCTTTGAAAGAAGTCCTTATCATTTGTATAATCTGTGGAGGCTGATGCTGAAAAGCACAACTCCGCTGCCTTTCTCATCACTCTGAGCTGACAAAAATGCATACACACATTTTTTAAAAAATCCAAAATTTAACACTCAGATAAACAAACTGAACTGTGGCTACAAGCGTAAGACATAGGAAGACACTCTTCAATACCACTTCTACACCTGCTCTTTTATTTATTGAGGTCAATCCTCCTGAGATCACAAACTATCAACCCTTCCCTCTAAAAAAAGCCTACTTATTGGAAAATCAGTGCACATTTAAAGCCCATTCTAAGCAAGGCAGCTCCTTTCACCCTTTCTGTCTTGGCTGTATTTTTAAAACCTCTTTTGGGGGGCTATATTTAATTTGTCTGCTTTCTGTCATTTTGGCAGACAGAACACTGAGACCTCAGCTGATCTGCACTGAGCTGGCATAGTTTGTGCTCTCTCACAAAAATGACATGGACTAGGAGGGCTGCACCAAATAAAAAATAAAAGCCAAGAGCATGATCATGCTATCATAATCCACTACACTGTTACCCGTCTCTTATTCATCATAACTATCTTATTTTTCTTTAGTAAATTTACCACTTTATATTTTCGTCTACTGAAATTATTGAATTCAAACCACCTCAACACTCTGGAATCTTTACAGTGCTACAAATCTTTGTCTCCACTTTCTTGAAGCAGAATTTTATGGAAGGACAACCTTGGACAAGAAAATGCACCTGAAATGAAAAGCCTGGAGAGTAAAATAGGCTGGACTGCATTAAAAAATACAGCACAAAACAAAATAGCATCTTAAAACATTTTTTAAAGATTTGTAGGGAAATAAATAAATTAAACAGGAGCAAGACTTGGCTAACATTATATTCAAGAATATTACAGAGTAATCCTCTGAAGCAAAGTTGATTAATGGTGTACCTGCACACACATCTTCCCCAGGAACATTTGTTTTAACACTCCTGTCCCCTTGGTACACCTCTCACATCAACAAGACAAAGCTCTTTCTTACACAGCTCTGTGCTTGCATGCTGCTCCTGCGGGGCATTGCTGAAAGCTTTAAGTGAATTTCTAATCCAGCGGTCACAACCTGTACTCTACAAACCCATAAAGACATAATTATTGCCTTTCATGGGACTACCAGTGATACACAAACGTGGGATGGGAAAAAGCCTCTGGTGGCATGTGGCAGAGTAGTTACAGATCTTTTGCTGTGAAAGACAAACAGCACAGCATACATTAAACTCACATATACTTCTATTACACTCAGCTACACACTTCATTCCCACTGTGCTAACTTTCTTCCATCCCACAGAATTCATGGTTTTAATTCTGCTTTCAGTACAGGAATGACTTCTTCATACAACTGTTAGACACGCAAACATCAGACACACATATACATATACCTGCTCCTCCTAAAGACCGATTTATTAATGTCCTACACCAAACAGATTCTCGAGGGGATGATGAGCACGTGCTTTCAGAAACAAGTGCTTAGGTTGCAGAAGAACACGCCCTTTCAAGAAAGCATGAAAAATATCTGCATCTAGAAAGAAAATTATCTTTATTTTTAGCAAGAGGGATGAGAGGTGAAACAAAAATAAAAAACGAGCTAAAGAAGCAGCATGCCATCAGTGATCTGGCTAAAGAGCCTTGAAAAAACAGTAGTGCTTTTTCCCTTCCAATGAAAAGCCGCTGCCTGATGGAGACGTTTCCTCTTTGCACGGCCCTGCAGCCCGCGGGTCACAGCGCGGCTCGCACTTCCCGAGCGCGCTCCTGCGAGCGGCACCGCGGAGCCCGCCCGGCCCGGCCCGGCCCGGCTTCCCACGGGCACCGCCGNGCGGCTTCCCACGGGCACCGCCGCGGCTGCCGCCCTGCCCCAGCCTCCGGAGCCGCGCAAAGGCCAGCCCGGATCCCCGGGCCTCCTCCTGCACCGCTCCCGGGGCTATGGATCACCGGCACCGCGTTCCCTCCACCGCCTGGCAGCTGCTGAACGAAAAGAAGCGTTTCCAAAGCGGATTTGGTTCAGGTTTGACACTGAAAACTGCCTTATAAGGTATAAAAGCCCGAAAGCAGGAAGAGGCTTTGACAAAACTAAGGAAGTTCCTCTGCGCCTGCTCGATGGAAGGGGAGGGGTTTTTTCTTCCACAGAGAGAAGTAACACAGAATA
>VZUA01045272.1:0-22400 GCA_013401035.1 Horornis vulcanius
CCAACCCAAACCATTCCAGGATTCTAAGTCACCTGGGCAAATCTCTTTTTTCCTCCAAATTTTGAATTTCTGTTAGAGAATATTATTCAGCTACTGTCAGTTAAAAGTAAATTAAGGAAATATAATTGCCATGGACCTTTTTCCCCCTCAAGGGCATTGAGCAGCCTCAGGCCTCTGTGACAGCCTGTGGGAAATTTGCCAGCCTCAATACAGCCTCAGACTCACCTGAAATTCTCACTCTGGCTGCCTTCCCAGCTCTTGTGCCTTGGACACACCAGCCTCCAGAGAGGGAAAAGTGGGCTTAAATCATTTGATTGGTGCAGGGAGTAAAATCTGATTGCCTGAATTGGATGCACCAAAATTATCCTTCCTGCCCTCAAAATCCCATGAGAGCACATGCAGAAAAACACAGGATGCTTGGGTATGGCTTTTTTGCACAGGCAGGGAGAAATGAAGATTGATGGATCAGTGTTTACCTTTATATCATAATGCAACTTAAAATGCATATTAAAATAAAAAGGAAATTCCCTAACAAAATGATACCATTGAGTTTTAAGTGAACACATTCTTTCATTATTTTCTGATTTGCCCTGACTTGATTTTCTTTGCCAAGTGAAGATTAAAAACACTGATCTGTCCATCTTCACATATGGCCCCTTTGCAAAGTTCATCTTTCAGAGGAGCTGAACTCTTTGCATGTAAACTCTGCTTAAAGCTTTCAAGGGTGACTGATGATAGTAAATTGCCTTGAGTTCTTGTTAGCAAAAGCCAGAGGTTTTTCCTGGCTACCAATGTCTCAAGGTCTGTATTTGAATAGCCTGGCACCATCTCCACATCTTCAGGCCATGTGACCCATGCTGCTGGCATGTCATCTCAGCTCCAGCTTCCAGGAGCTCACACCAAATAGCCACCACCACCTTCTGCCTTAATAAAACATTTCTTCTGCAGAAAACAGGCACTGGTACAGGATGCCCAGAGAAGTTTTGGATACCTCATCCTTGGAAGTGTCTAAGACCAGGCAGGCTGAGGCTTGGAGCAACCTGCACCAGTGGAAGGTGTCACTGTCCGTGGCATGGATCCAAGGGATTGCTGATGGCCTTGCAGCACTCAGGGAGGCTCTGATGCTGGCAGGAGAGGGGTGCTGCTGCTCTGTATTGCCATCAAAACTGCTTTTTTGGGTTTCAACCTGCACAATCTTTAGAGAAACCTGTAAAAATGAGGCTGCTTTCTAAGCTGGGATCTTGGAAATTGCATTTCTAAGAGCTTGTTGTCTACCTCAGAAACACCACATATAATTTACATATGCATGGAAAAAATAACACATCTATTGACAATTAGATCCCTGCAAGGGAAGTATTTGGGCAAATGTGGGCTAAGAAGCAGCAGTACAGTGTAGGGAATAGGAAGACCTGCCTCTTGGCTCTGTCTTGCCCTCAACTTGCAGAGCACCCTTTCACATCCCAAACTGGTCTGTTCTTACTTGGTTTTGGGGCAGAGCACATTGTTTGCTTGTAGGGCTGTGCCCATCAGCAAACTCTGTAGTCTTGCTTGTTCGTACAACTGTCAATCCACTTCAGAACAAAAGCCTTTAAAAGGATTGCATTTTCTTAAATAACACATCAAATCCTTTTTGGAGAGGAGTTGTGTCACTGGTAGGGCGGGCATGGTGACAGGAGCAGCTGCCCTTTCTGCTGGAATGGTGGCAGAGGATTTGGGGCAGGGGGCACTGTGGCTTCAGGGTGGCACAAGAAAGACACTGAGAGGCTGGAGTGTGTCCAGAGAAGGGAACAGAGCTGGGAAAGGGTCTGGAGCACCAGGAGTGGCAGAAGGAGCTGGGCAGGGGCTCAGCCTGGAGAAAAGAAGGCTCAAGGGGGACCTTCTGGCTCTCCACAATTCCCTGGGGGTGGAGCCAGGTGGGAACCAGGCTCTGCTCCCAGGATACAAGGGACAGGACAAGAGGAAATGGATTTAGATTGGATGTTGGGAAACATTTCTCCATGTAAATGGCCCCACCCGTGAAGGGATTTAAAAGCCATGTGGAGGTGGCACCTGGGGACATGGGTTAGTGGTGACCTTGGCAGTGCTGGGTTAAGAGCTATACTCAATCTAAAGGGTATTTTGCAACCTAGATGATTCCATGGTTTTGTGACTCTAAAACTGCAGTGTTAATTTGCAGCATCTACATGTGTCCTCACTGCAATCACGCTGCTGTGTTTAAAGCTTATTTTTACTTTGTACAGTTTGAATCTCCTCATACTGATGCCCTCTTCAGCTAAATGGAGAGGGCAATAGCCATCGTAGCTAAGCCATGTCCTGATGCTTTAGTTCATCCTCCCCTCTGCACAAGGCCAGACAGAACTGCTTTAGCTCCTGTAAGAGACCTTGGGGATGTTGGTGGCTCATGGCCCACCCTGGGCTGAGGGTGCAGTGCCTCCTGCCATGGTGTGTGCCCCTGGCACAAGCTGGAGGTGTGGATCCCAGCAGTCATTCCTCTGGGTTTCTGGAAACAGGCCACTGGATTTGGTGGGTCATTGCTTCAAATGCTGTGCCTGCTTTGATCTTGCAGTGCTTGCTCCAAGCCCTCAGGTGCATGTTCTCAGAAAAGACCTTTTTCTTTCGCAAAATTTGTTATGCCTTCCATTTAAAATATGCTGCTTGTGGGGATTAGGTTCATGGTCTCCTTGTAGACATGCCTAATGCCAAAGACACTGCAGTAGCTTTGTATTCCTCTTCTCAGCTGTCTACCCTATGGTCACCTGTCTGCAGCTTCCAACCTTCCTTCCCTGCTTGTGCAAAGATTTTTGCCTGGGGAAAAGTAGATCTTGGACTGAAAACTCCCGAGTCTTTAGCATCTTAGTTCCTTTTCTTTGACAATTAGTTGGGTGTCTGGCCCATTTGTTGTCCTTGAGCTCAGCCCCCTGTCACGGCTTCCCATCCCTTTCCCAGCACACTCCTTGCCTGTTGAGCACCTGTGATGTCCAGAGATTACACAGGACCACAGAAAACCTCCTCCAGTATTTTCATTTTCTACAGCACTTTATATCCTGCCACACCAATGCAAGGATGTCAGCTTGTAAAAGAAGAGCTCATTCCTTTTCTGGCGTAAATCGTCCGTAATGCTCCAGGCAGCCTGGATGGCTTTTAAATGTTGTTGACAGAAATAAACTCGGGGCGATGGCTCTGCCAAGACATGCATTAGCCCCCTGGCAGCCTACTTGTGGGATGGGAAGATTTCAGCCATGGCTCCGTGCCTGGCAGCTGCTGGATGACCATAGCCTTGCTGTGTTGAGAAGGGAAGGGACAGGGGTGGCACTTGGACCCATCCCAAGCACTGGTGACAGTTCCCCTCTTTCCCAGCCCAGCTTTGCTTGTCTGCCCTGCAAATGCACTTCAATTATTTCCGTCTCTGCTGCTTTCCTGAGAGGTGGTGGCAGGGAATGACCAATCAGAGGATATGCTTCAGGGCTACAAAACTGAAATGTGATGGTTTTGTCCAGTTTGAATGACAAAATAGCATCCCACTTTCCCAATAGGAAAGCAGTCCTTATTTAAGAGATATTTCTTTTTGGAGGTTCTCAGTGTATTTAATCACAATGCTTGGGCTCCTCTGGCACTGCTTCATCACCTAAGTTGACGTTAATGAAATCAAGTATTCCTTATGTTCAATTTTTCAAGATGTAATTTCAATTTGTACTTGCTTTGCCTTTGTACCTGGTTCATCTGCACCCCTAAGACTTCCTTTTTTCTATTCCTTTTTTCTTACAGAGTAAAGCCACAGGCCAGCTCTGATTTATGCCCTTCTCTCCACAGGGGACTGAAGCTGCAGCTTGTTCACACTGTGCCAGCTCTCTGAAAACACACACAAGGTAGCAGGGAGGCAAGAAAGCATTGCAAGTCCCTGAGACTTGGGACAAAGAAGTTGTGCAGCCACAGGTGATGAAGAAGGCAAAATCATTTCCCAAGTGTCTCGTTTTTATTTTGAGAAATTTGGCCTCTGACATCCTTGGACAGGAGGTGGGACATGGCCATGAGGTGCCAAGGGCAAGGGAGGCACTTTCCCACTGTCTAAAATCCCTTCTTCTGCAGGAGAGAATGACCCAGATATGCCAGCACATTTTGTTTTATTCTCAATCTAGCAGCACTTGCAGGACCTAAATGGTGCTTCCAGAGCTCAGTGTGGGCAAGGAGCCAGCAGTTATTCTCAGTCTAACTGAATGATGTGTATGGATACAGAGATATAGATATAGAAAAATGGTATAGATAGATTGTAGGAAGTCAGAGATCGTGCTGAAGGCAATCTTGCCCCCGATATATTGCAGCTGTGTTAATTACCCAAGAGTGGGAACAGCCTTGCCCTCCCAGCCCTGGGTGTGATAAAGAGTGAGGGAGATGGTAGGGGGTCAGTTGGAGTCTGCTGGCCCTGCTGTGAGGAGGGAGGGACAGAAAGGGTAAGATGTCATATAAAGGACAGACAGGGTTAGGTGGCTGTGCTGGGGACAGGAAGGAGCAAGTCAGAACTGCAGAAGGAAGAGAGAAAGAGCCAAAGCTGTCCCTGGGAGGCTACATAGAAAAGGTATGAGAGACTTTTAGATAGCAAGGTGCTGATGCTTGAAGCCTTGTTTGGTGTCAGTAATACCTCCTCTGTCAATAGATATTTTTTAAAAAGCCCTCTGAATGCCAAATCAGGGATGTATTCATCAGAGGTGTCCTTCTCCCAGAGCCCAGCTTTCCTGCCTACCCCAGAGCCTTGTTCTGGGTCCCAACCAGGGTCTTTACCCACAGTCAGATCTTGATTAGAGCTGGGGAAGTTATTGGCCTCTGCCTTCCCTGGGCTCTCAGAAGAGACATTTCTACTAGAACAAGCCTGGCAGCTCTTCAAGAGAGGCCCCTCCTTTGGGAAGAAGCAGGAGGCTGATTCTTCACCATGGGGTTGGCCCTTCCCAAGGCAAGCCTGGGGAGATGCCAGTGACCCAAATAGACTGTCCTACCTCATGCTCAGTGCCTCTTAGACAATTTCAGTCAGAGTCTTAGAGAATTCTGATTGATAGAAAAATCCCATTAAGCCCCCTAATGCTTAATGATTTTAATCTCTGAGCTAATTGCTCTGTTACGCTTTCCCCCACCCCATTAGTCCATAGCTGTTCCCAGGCACTGTGGAAATAACAGATATGGGAAGGGCTTCAGGTGTTGCTGCACATTAGTTTTATCAGCTTTTCATAAGCACAAAAAAAGCACTGGCCACCAAATGCCTCAAGATTTGTGGTAGAAGCAGAGGCTGTGAAAGGCACTGAGAGGTGATGCTGCAGGACCTGACCCTGTCAGGTCCCTACCAGTTTCTAACTCAGAGCCACACAAGTGATGACTAATGAGACTCAGACTCATGCTATCACCATCTGTTGACCACTCCTGGCTTCAAGCAGAAAGGTGAAACTAGATGTTTAAAACTAACTAAGAATAATAAAAGTAGGAGACTGAGTCACTAACCTATAAATAGCAGAGTATTTTCTGGAGCCTCAGCTAGGTGAGGCCTGGGCAGGGAATGTGGCTGGTCCCAGGGAATCTGGGTTTCTTCTATGAAGCTGTAGAGGAAAAGCCTCTTTGATATAATTGAAATTGAAAGTGAAGAAATCCTATTTCCCCTCTTTTATTAGAAGTGAAGTATTGCAAGGGTCAGTGCACCTGATAATTTACCCAGGAGTCCAGGAAGAAGAGCTCTCAGGTTCTAGATCTTGAGAAGGAGCATCTGAAGAAAAGCATGGCAAAACAACCCAGGCCAAGATGCTTTCCCCTCTTGCAGCTGCAAATGCTGCTGCAATGGAGTGGGAGGGAGCAGACAATGCTCATCAGGTGAGCAACATGAGGAGAAGTAGAGAGCTGCTTCTTAAGCTGAAGTACCACCAGCTCCTCCAGGCAGGGACTGGACCTACTTTTCTGTCAGATGGGTGATCAGCACAGTGCTGCCCCTCTCTCCACTTCTTCAGAGAAGCAATATAACTCACTGCTTGGAGTTCTCCAGTGTGGTATTGCAGGGAAAGCAGGGATGTTGTCAGCACCATGCTGGATCTCACCTAAGGTGTGGGCAGCTGAGTGGGTGGACATGTTGGATACCTCCACAAGGTTTTCAACACCCAGGGCTACTACCTGGGTATCTTAGAGGTCTTGGGGCTAAAGAGGTAAGGGAAAGCATCTAATGAGGTAAAAGAAGCTCTTACCAGATAGTTGGATAGGGCTTGGAGCAAGCTGGTCTAGGGAATGGTGTCCCTGCCCATGGAAGGATGTTGTAACAAGATGATCTTTAAGGTCCTTTCCAAACTATTCAGTGATTCTAAAAATGGATGAAAAAGAGGCCTTCACCTAAACAAGGTTTTTTGAGCTCTATTCTGCAAGACAGCATTGAAACAACTTTCTTAGAAGCCCTTGGAGAGGGATTAAGTATCCCTAGGTAAGATGATTTTCTGTATGTGTGATATTGAAGTGGAAAGTGAAAGGTCATGTATCCTGTCTGGTGCATTAGCTGTCACCCCACAAATCAGCAAGAGCTGCCCATGGTGTATCGTTGTTGAGGGGAGAGAGTTTCCCTCTTCCAATGTAGTATTTTCCTTGTTTTTAGGAAGAAATGTGCCAAAACGTGGATTTGCAGGTGCTCAGTGTAAAATGTCCCTCTGAATGCCAGGATCTATTTAAGCACAAACCAGGGCAGTTAGCATCACTGTGGCTGGACTGGGAGAAAAGTCAGAGCTACTTTGGCTGAAATCTGTCTCTCCTCTGGGATTTTTGAGGCTAACAGCTCTCCAGCTGGTGTAAGGTGATGTAACATGCCACCCACAGTAAAGCAACATCAATTTGTGGTGTGAATCTGGCAGAGAGCTGGCATTTTGTGGTTGTATATCAACTTTGAGAGTCTAAATATCAGGAACAAAAATAAACTGTTTGGCAAGCAAATGGGAGAGTATTCCAGATAGTCCCAACAGCTCAGCTTTGAAGTGATTTTTGTTATCCTGAGTCCATGGATAGAGTCACATAGCAAAAGGGTAGCAGCAAAAGGCAAGATTTTCACTATTCTGCCATGCATTTATGTCACTTTCATCAAAATGTGGATAGAACATCCAAAAATAGGACAAGCACCTTAATGTACATCCCTTGAGATGTCTCAGTCCCCATCTCAGTCAGGGAAATTGGTGTCACACAGTGCTTTAAAAAAAAAAAAACAAACTGAAGGGGAAATAAAACTCCAACCGATTTCCACACTTGTTTTCCAGTGCCCTAATTTCCCTGTGGAAGCACTCTGTTTGTTTTCATTTCCAAGCTGTTGTAGTGCATCAAAGGCAGTGCTTTTTACGTCCTGGCATGTGCTGTGCTGCTCCTTTGGGCTGGCACGTGGCAAGATCACAATCCTACCGGGAGCAGAGGATTTATAGCTCTCAATTCCCCATGTAGCAGAGATGAGGAGCCTTTGCCCAGCAGCTTTTGGCTGGTCTTGGGCTGCCTCCACAGGGAGCTGACCCCTGTGTGTCTGACCCGTGGCTTGTCTTTGCTGGCAAAGTATCTGAAGATGCTGACCTTGTCTGGGATCTGTGTTGGCTGAACCAGGACTGTGCAGGCAGAAAACATCCTGCCTGCAGAGAGGCAGAAAGGCTGGGGGGATGCTGGTGAGGGGGTGGGGTGACAGCCATGGTAGGATTTCAGGCTCAAGGTGACACCAGAGGGATGTCACATTCCTGTTTCTGCAGCTGTGTACCTTTCCCAAGACCCCATTTTCCCCAGAAAGAAACATCAACCTTGTCTTTGCAAAAAGCAAAGGTGCCAGAAGCATAGTTATGTGTTTAAACATCCCCAACCCAGCTTGTCTTGGGAAAAGTGGATTTTTTTCTTTTCTCTTGCCAATGAAGCACAGAGAAACGTTATCTCCTCAGGGAAGGCTTCAGTTCAGTTAGGGGCTGTTGGATTTTCAGTGGAAATAGAAACCTTTGTGTAGCAGGCTCTGTGCAGGTTCTTCCTTGCCTGGCTCAGAGATGGGTTCTCCACCCATCCCATGGGGACCTCCTCTGCCTGTGCTTCCTATTTCAGCCCTGAAACAGAATTATCTCAGTTAATCTTCTCCTGAGGCAAGCCCTACAGTGGCTTTTGAAAATGCATATTCTGAAGAATCTAGGCTCTTCTGTTCCCAAATATTGATTTAGCAAATTTTTGCTGTTATGACCAAGATCCATCCAGTGGCTCGGGGTTACTGAAGAAAACGGGTTGATGCTGAAAAGGGGGAGGAAAAAATGTGTTTCTGAGCCAGGTTGCCTTTTCCAACAACAATAGTGTTTCAGTGGAACGAGGGCTTGTGCCTTGGCCCAGGTTTATTTTGGGGTTGTGATGGGCACTATTGACTTTCTCCACACAGGGCATCCCAAAAATCTATCCCTGCTTGGCTGGGCACTGGTGACATCATGGAAGTGCTTCGGTTGAGGAGATATAAATACCACAGTGCATGCTCATGTCAAAATCCAGAGGTGCCCTGCTGTTGACTCTATCTTATGCTGATTTTTCAGTCTTTAGAAGTTGTTGGGTCTTCCCAGAGCTTTTGGCCCTTTTGGCTTTTTGGTCCGAGGTTGAGGTTAGGGTTAAAGTTGGAGGTATTTGTGCTATGCTTCAACATAGGTGGACTTCCTTGGCTCAAAGGGCCTCTTGCAGCCTCCCAGCCTTGCTGCCAGAAGGGATTTTGGAAACCAAAGTGTGCAGAGGTGAGGATGCTCATTTTGGGCCAGTTGCTGCTCAGATGTATGAAGATCAGCATAGTCATGACCCACTCCTACCCCTGGCCCCCATCACTGTGGTACCCAACCCACAGCAGCCTGGCAGCAAAAGGATGTGGCTCCCCCCACTGCACCACTCCAGCAGTTAAATGAGCTGCTTACTGAGTAAGGTTACACGAGAGATGTGGGCTGCTGGTGTTTAGCATGCAGCTAAGTGATACCCTTGGCATGGCACAGGCTGATGTTTAAACAGCATCAGAGAAGACAGTGCAGGAGGTGAGAGCATCACAGTGAGTGCAAATGCATTTTAAATAGAAGCAGAGCCCCTGTTTCCTTCTTGAATGAGGTTGTAGCACTGGAGTTCTCACTGCTAATTTTGTTTATAGTAAAAGAAGGTATGTGGCACATTTTGGGAAGTGGCATTATTGTAGAGCCAATGTGATGTCTCAGAGACTGTAATAAATACTGCTAAATATTTAAGAGCTTATAAATGTTTTAAAAGAATCCATGAATAGTTATTGATGGAGTTCAGTCTCGTGCTCAGTAAAACTCCTCCTCACTCTGGGTCATGAAGAGAAGATGCTTGAGATGTAGGAAGCTGATGAGAAAGGCTCTGAAAAATGAGTCTGTATGGGGTGCAGTGATGGGAATGTGACATCAACTGGTACATAAAGGTCCCCAGAAGAGCCCTGGGTGCTGCAGTCCTGCTAGTGCTGCTTTGTCCTCCCAGCACAGCACCCAAGTGTCTGCAGTTTGTGTGTTTGGGGCAGGTGCTGGGCGTGCAGGTGTGTTGGTGACCCGGCCACCGCGGTGCCAGGGCTGGGCTGGCGGTGCCGCTGCCACGCTGAGCTGGGGCACTTGGCTCTAGGCACAATTTACCTTCCTGACCCCTTGTACTGAGGAAAGGTTTTGGCTGTTTGCTGTGATTTCAGCGAATGTCAGTGGAAGCTCCTCCTCTGTGTTACAGAGGGATGAGCAGGGATGCCGCGGCTCCCCGTGTCCGATACATCACCCCGAGTGTTTTAAGCGAGATCTGTCCCGGCTCTGTCCCGGTCAAGTCATTCGCACTGTGCTCTGCCGGTGCTGCTGAGCTCCAATGCCGTGCAGAGCCAGGCCGGAGCTCAGTCAGCCTCTCCCTGGCTGTCACATCCTCCCAGGGCCCCACTGCACCTCCCGCTCCATCGATCCATCCCTCCAGCTAATTACGCATTCAGATTTCAGCCGAAGATGAAATGGAACCAGGAGGCGGCCTCACAGGGGCCCGCTCTTCTTACTCATGTTGCAGACAGCAGGGCAAAGTCTCTCTCAAGCGCCTGACAAGCTTTTGTTAGATGGAGGGGGAAGGAATTTTGCTTCTGGACATTTGCCGATGTATTCCTATTTAAGCAGAGGGGAAAGGGTGAAGCTGTCATGCTGCTCAGGCATTTCTCCCAGCCCTGTCCCAGGCAGTGACGCTCTCATTAAACTGCTCTGCAGTTCAGTCATCTCAATCAAATAACAAAAAGTGATTCTTGAAATTCAGGATATTAAAACAACCCATTATCAACAAAAGCCTCAGCTCCTGCCTCTTCATCCCTCTTTACTTAGAGAACTCCTTCATTTCATCTCAAATCCCTTGCTATGGGAGGCAGTAGCCCTCAGTGCTGCTGCTCTACAAGGATTACAGTGGATAATCAAAGAGCAGCCCGCTGAGATTTTTAATTGTTCAAGTTTTCTTAAGAACCAAGCAAGAGGGTTTTATGTTTGGTAGCAGAGCCCTCTTTCATTGTTTTCCACCAGAAACGGTTTTTACCCAGCTGTTGGTTGAGATATTAACTCTCTTCAATAACAGATGCACATAGGACCTAAGGAAAATTTAATTAGGCAAAAAGGGAAGAATAGTAGGGATTTGCTGACTTCCAGGATTCAGGCTATTTACAGGGAGTGGTTTTTTTGTGCAAGTCCAGGTCCTGGGCACTGTCTGAAATGAAGTAGGTGGGAAAACTCCATGGTCAAACAGGTTTATAATATCTGAGGTACCAAAACTCCCTATGAGAGGGCCATATCTGAATGACATCTCACAAATCTCTTCCTCCCAAAGAAGCTGAGCTGGAGCAACCCATCAGCCCATAAATCCACATGCAGGAGATGAGGCAGTCTGGATAGAGGCAGGTGATACAGATTTGATTAGAATCATCTGTTTGCCTTCAAGTGCTTTGTGGTGCTCAAAAAATAGTTGTAAAAAAAAAAAAAAAAAGCCAAGTACCTGTGAATGAGTCAGAGAATGTCCCATTTTGGGGGAGGAGGGATTTACCCAAGCTGCTGCCTCTGAAACCAGCCCTGAAAATCCCCATGGACCCCAGACTCCACATTGCTGCACCTTGTGGGCACTGTGCATCCAGAAGGGAGGAAGGAATGCTGAGATCTTCCTCTGCAAGAGCAGGGAGGCCCCAGTGAAGCTCTGCTACTTGCAGGCTGATAAGCAGAGCTGGAAAGGGGAGTTGAGGGGTCATCCAATTCCTGGAGATGAAGCTGTTTCTTAGAGCTGGGCAGAAATAAAACTGTAGTTGATGAGCAAGGCTTTGTGAATGAAGCTAGAAGTTTGCACATGAAAAGAATGGATCATGAAGAATTTTAGAACCTTAAAAAGGCAAGAAAAGAAATGTCTAAAGTGCCAAAATAGGGAGTAGGGGCAATTCCAGAGGGGCTTTTTCTTCTACAATTGAAGAAAAATGAATAAAAGAAAATAGAGAAAAAAATTACAATCGAAACACAGCACATTGTTCAACCAGGTACCATTTCACCCCACCAAACCCTTCATTTCAGTTTGAAGAAATCATCAGAACAATCCTCCAATTCTCACATATCCACAGGAGAGCACAAGCTCTTTCCACTGCAGAACCTACAAAGAAACTACTCTCAGCACCTTCCTTCCAAATCCAGCTATTTGTTGGCTCTGTCTCCAGCTCTGAAACACCATGACAGAGAACCTGGAGCCTCTGACCTTGTCTGGTGATGTCTTTAATCCCAGTATTTTACTCAAGACCATCTTCAAACTGACCATATTTTTTTGATTGGAAAAATTGCTTTCTACCTTGCTCTACAGAGCTGCCTTTTGGTTCTCATGCTCTGGACACAGTTGTATTAGGGCTCCCTGAGCTGGGGCCACATGGGGAAGTGATTTAATTGTCAAAGCAAGCACAAGCTCGTTGTCTGGCAGAGTGCCAGCATGGGCTTTGGCGTGTTAGCAAAGCTGCATGGATTAGGTTGCTTTTGACATTGGTGCCTTGGCTTTTGTCCTTTGGGTGGCATCGCTTGCATGGGAAGAAGGGGGAGGCAAACTGTGAGGAAGCCAAGATGGAGAAGGTGCACTTTAGACAGCAGATCCCACTGCTGGGTGCCTGTGCCACTCGGCGTGTCCCAGTGCTTCATGCTGAGATCCAAAGCCAGTGCAGGGATGTCTCAGAGGGTTCCCTCCTGAGCTGCTGCAGGGCAGGAGGGTTAAGCAGTGGCCCATGCTCAGTGCTCCTCTGAGTGGCAGCAAGAAATGAAAGTGAACTGCTTGGGGTCTGGTGTGTGTTGGCCAAGGTGAGCAGGTGGGCTGCCTGCATCCAACAGTGGTGGGGGTTTCATGTGGCAGGACTTTGTTCTCTTTGTTCTGAATCTTATTTTTCTTCAATTACTAAGATTTTTTTCCTTGGGTTCTGCTTTTTCTTCTCAATACTTCCTTAGGCTATAAATGGAGTTTCATTTTGAATTAAAAGACCACCAATGTTTGTGTCAACCTTTGGAAACAAACTTCGCCCTCTCTGTCTTTCCATCTTTCCTCCCCACCACAGTAACATCCCAAACTTTTTCTCTCAGCCACATAAAGCTAGAAAATACAACGGAAATTTATGATTCAGATCACCTCTCAAAGTGCAGCTGATACCACAAATAACTCGGAGTGTTTTCAGGACTATGTGGGTGTTTGCCTCAATCCCTTGGTAGGGATGGCTGTACATGACTGTGTCTCACCTACTTTTTTGTTGTATGATATATATCTCAGGCAAAGTATTAATTTATATGTATGATTTTTATTTTGTATCCACGATTCAACCTCATTTGGGGAGCCCCAGTGATCCAGAATTATAACTGGCAGACAAAGTGAGGAGCTCTGTTGCAGTAAGTTCAGCTACTCACAGGGTTCAGTGGTGGGATGCAGTTGCAGATTTGGGGTTGTAAGAAGAATCCCAGCTTTCTGGAATCCCAATGATAATGATGAGTCTTAAATTCATATGACTGATGGAAAGAATAACTTAATGGGAATCTTTCCCCCACTAGAAGAGATTTCCACATAATTAACTAATCTCCTATTCAGGCAAAAATCCTATGGGAAAATGTTGGGTTTTGGTCTGAATAAAACATGGTAAAATCCACACTGATAAAAATGATGGTTGACATACAATTGTGTGTTTACAATGACATACCTGAGCAAATATTATACTTCCTTTTGGCTTAATTAGTGCCATATGTTAAAGAGATAAATTGTCTCTCTCTATGTTAAGCAAAAAATCCTCTTATTAGGTTCTCAAAGCTTAAATATTTGTCTGAATGATGAAGACAATACTTTTGCTCAAATTCAGTGGTATGAAATGCATCATTTACAGAATAGAGCAGTATTTTGGTTGGATTCTATAGTGCAGAGCTAGAAGATTATGGTTGAGCTTCCTATGGCATCACAGGATTACACTTTTAGACTTGGAGAGAAATGTTCCTCAAACAAAAATGATGAGGGATTTAGAAGCTATATTCTGTGTCCTTTCCTCATGGAAGTCTCATTTGACCCTATCAGGTATCTCAAGTATTGTATTCCAGGAGCTCTACAGGATGCATGCATAGAAAATTTCCATATCAAGCCACCCTATTTGAGCTAAAACCTGTCTTCCTGAAAGACGTCTGAGTGTCCCTTTACAGCCTTCATGTGACAGAATCCATCAGGTACCCAGGTATATTCTCATATTACTTGATTACCTTCACTCAAACCCACACAACAGATTTGTAGTTTGAAGTAGTGCGGGATCCACTCTTGGCATCTCACCAGTATTTATTCTGCTGAATAAAGTTGCTGGCTTTCATCACACATCACATATCCCTCCCCCAAGCACATCAAGATGCCCCTTAACATATTTAAGGATGGATCTAAACTGACCCTCCCTAGTCTCCTGCCACAAAACCTGACTTCCAAAACTAATGTAATTCTTGTCACTGTTCCTCAGAGAAGGATTTTGCTAATGCTGTGCATGAAAATAATACAACCTTTCTTCTTCTGCTTGATATTCCCCTGCTCATATCTACGAGGATCACATTTGCTGCTTTATTTACAGCACCACACAGAGTTTGCATTCAGTGGGTTGTGCACAATCCCCCCTCAGTCCTTGACACCACTGCTGTTTGGCAGAAGACATTTGCCTTTTGTTTATATTTGCGTGCGTTCTTCCTTGCTGGACATATGACTTTGCCTTTGACTTTGCTGTTGAACAAGCCCTTTTTATCAAAAAACCCGAGTCAGGCAGCACAACTGACTCATTACCAGCAGGAATTGCTATTCTGCCCACTTTGGGGTCATGGCCACTTTTTTCCATCAGGGATTATATATTTTCTTTCACATCTTTGATAAAGACACTGAAGAGTACTGAGCAAAAAGAAAATATTTTTTGCGAGTCTATAAGAACATGCATTGCATACTAATACCTCACAGATCCTTATTTTCTAAAATACATTTTGTTACTTGTTGTTAGTCCACTGAATAAAGGCCGCATGGATACCTTTAGTGTTATTTAATCAAAATAAAACTAAACGTGAATTACAGGAATCTTTTTCATCAGTGGTTGCTTCCTCCAACCAAGTCCCTGTAATTTAATTTAATAATTGCTTTTATTTTTAAACAGTTCTTCTTGATCCTTGTTGGCAATTTCTTTTTGCTTAGGGAGTAGGATTTTTTAAAAAAAATTCAAACATATTGGTGTCCAGGCCTACGTTTTGCTGGCACTTATGAAATGGAATAACAATGTGATCCTTTGCATCTAGAAAACCATCATTTTGTAATGTGCAACATCTCTGATGTGCAACTCATTATGTTCTACAAAAACAAGGTCTGATACAGAAATACCCCAAGCTGATTTCAATTATTTTTATACAGTTTATATATTTAGAAACTTACATACAGCTTTTAGAAACCCCAGGGATGCTTCTCCACTGGTAGCACAAGACCTTCAGTATCTGCTTCCCATCCTTAAATCTCCTATCAGACATAAAGGATGAATCCTGTCTCTGCACTCCAAGGTGGTCTGCAGTGGACACTTCACCCTCGCAGGACTCCTCCCCGGCCAAGTGAGCCGCTGTTTGCACAGGGATTTCCAGGCATTTTGAGCTTTACCCAAACAGTATATATGGCATGTCAGACTGCCTTTGATGGAGACTGCCCTTCCTCTCTCCCTCCTTCCCTCCCTCTTGTCTTGCCTAAGCAGGCTGTAGCAGTGATTCTAGCATCCCCATGATGTGTATCATCACAGGGATGCTCGGTAATACCCATCGTCTCACACGAACCTTTCCCGTTCCTTCAACCTACCATCACTCTAATGGTTGAGTACTCCAGTATCTCCATTAAGTGCCTGTATTTTTGTTGACTTTTGTACCTGGCTGTGGCTGCTTGGCTCTACCACCTCCCTGGTCAGAGGAAATGGAAGTGCTGCAGCGGCTGCAGTCTCTCAGACCCGAGGACGAATAGCGGCGGACAAACAGCGCCAGGACCGACCCCGGGGGCTGCGGGGGCGGGAGCGTGAGAATGTGAGGGCAGAGCGGGGAACCCGGCCGTCCGAGGGGGGACAGCCCCAGAGCAGTGGGGACAGCTGCCAGGGATGGAGAACAGGTTCGGGAGGCCCGGGCGGTCCCCGCCCGCGGCGCCTTCAGCACCACCCGGCGCGGACAGCGCCCGGCCCCGCCGCGGTCCCCGGTAGCGGAGCTGCGCCCCCAAACTCGCCCCGAACCTGCCTTTTCCCCATCCCCCCACCTCAAATCCCAGGCGTCAGAGCTCCTTTCACAACATATTGATAATAACCAACACACTTGTCCGTCTTGGAAATAATAAAAGCTATAGACCGTAATAGATTTTTAAAGTTACATTTTGAGTTTAATGCTCATAACTGTATCACTGGGAGCAGGTACTTGGCNTCTCGGTCATGGTGCGGCCCTGCCCGGCCCCGCCGCGGTCTGTAGCTCGGTGCGGCTGCGGGAGGGAGGAGGGCGGAGGGATGGAGCGGGGCCGGGCGGGAGCGGGGGCGGCGCCGCGGCTGCGGGAGCCGGGCCGGGGCCGCCCCTCGCCAGCGCGGCCCGGGGCGCGCCCCCCGCGGGGTCCTACACACGCGTGTGAGCGTGTACACTCATGTGCACACCCAGGGGTACGCACCCATCCCCGCGGCGCCGAGAGGGGCACACGGCCCGGCACAGGTGCGCCCATGCACACACACAGGGATGGGCACGCATCCGCTCTGGGTGCGCTCACACCCACAGAGGTGCAGCAGGAGCACACCGGCATCCCCAGGACTGAGGAGATGTAACAGGCGGTTCAGCCTGCAGATGAGGAAGCTGAAGGGTGCCCTCATCACGACCTACAACTCCCTGAAAGGAGGTGCAACCAGGTGGGAGATCAGTATTTTTTCCCAGGCAACCAGCGACAGGACAAGGAGGCACAGTCTTAGGCCAACAGACATCAGGAGGAATTTCTTCCCAGAAAAGGTGACTAGATATTGGAATGGGCTGCCCAGAGAGGCAGTGGAGTCACCGTCCCTGGAGGTGTTTAAGGAAAGACTGGACGTAGCACTTAATGCCATGATATAGTTGACAAGGTGGTAATCAGTCATAGATTGGACTTGATGACCTCAGAGATCTTTTCCAGCTGAACTGATTCTGTGATCTGCACAACTCAGTGCTTGTGAGCAGCAGTGTGTTCCCCCTTGGTGGCTGCTCAGGTGGTCCCAGCCTGGGACCTACATAGGTCTCCCAGCTGTTCCAGCCCTAGCACAGCATTGCTGCAGCACCCTTTTCTGGGGTTCTATGGGAAAAATAACTTGTGGGGCTTCAGCTTAACCCAACACATTCATTTCATTGCCTGAAAGAGACCAATGTCAAATAGATGCTATGCATTCACTCCAAACCAGTCTTTACTGCAAGGTAAACTGGTACCAGACTACCCAGCTGTCTAATTCTCTAAATTTCTCATTTTTAGCATTAGGACTGCAGCATTGCAGTCCTCCACTAAAAAAGCTCCTTGCCCTGAGCAAGGGCCAGCAGACCCCTCTCTGCTTACAGCCACTGAAGAAGACCTGCATGCAGCTGCCTTCAACCCCTTTCTAAAGGCTGTCCTGGCCTTATCTCTGGCTCCTACACACAGATTTTCCTCTCAGCAGGGAGTTATTTGCCACCAACAGGTCTCCCTTGCTACCTTCATCCGTCTTTCTCCTCTGTCCTTAAGTGGACACTCCCCAGACACTCATTTCTGCCTTCTCATGGCAAAGGCTTTTAGCCCGACCCACAGCACTGTGCTGTGGTTCTCCTTGTCCTGCTAAGATTAATTATTCACAGTCCTTTGCTTAAAAACTTTTTCCCTCCCAGCTCAGCCAGGTGCTGAAATACTCATCAGCCTGAGTGATATGAAGAAGCAAGACCACTAGGGAACGAATCCAAGATGATGCTGAATATGTTTGTTCATGGAACCCTAAAATCCTTGTTGTGAAGGCCCTGGCTGCACTCACACACTCAAGAGCACACTGATAGTGTGGTATGCTCTGCCCCTTGTTCCTTGCTCTATCTTCTTACTGGCTCTGTATGGACATATGATGAGTCAATGGGATTAGATTTTGGGGTTGTGTTGGGCTTTTTCCTGTGCTGCTCCTCCAAGCTTACCCTGAAAAGAAGACACTGGAGACCTTAGGAAAAGAAATGTCTCTGTAGTTTACCACTGGTGCTGTGCACAGCATAACCCTGCCTTTAAAACCACAGGTCTTGTCAGCAGGGAAATGGGTGCTCCTCTCCTGCATGTTACCACCAAGGATGGTGTACTACCAGCTTCCCTTGGGGATGGTACAACTGCCCTGACATGAAATATCGGGGTGTGCCCTCCACAAGAAGATTCTTCACTGATTCCTTTTATACAGAAGAGGCTGAACTTGAGGAGAGACACCTGAATTTTTTAATCATAACCCCATTCCCTGCTAGTTTTGCATAAGAAATTTTGCAGGGGAGCATATTTTCCCTTCTGTAGCTTATACAACCTGCAGCTGTAGGAGCATTAAGTGCTGCTGTTGCAGAAGGCACAAATGGACAAAACTGCCTGTGCCAAGTTCTCCCATTGCCTGCTGATGCCAAACACATCTCATTGGTCCTGACAGCTCCTGCCATGCAGCTGAATCTCTCTGCCTCCTTTGTTTCACACCAGGGTTTGAGCTTAAACACCAGTGAAAGATCAAGATCACCTGTCCAGATGTAGGTTATGAACTTGGAGACAAGGTCTGGCCAGCATTGCCAGGCTGTGGTGAGGATGAGGTCTGGGCAGCCCTGTCTATAGCTCTTCCTGGCTTTCCTGCTGCCTGCTGGATGGTGAGTGATGTGGTAAATCAGCTGTCACTTAGCAACGCTGCCGGCTGGGGAGCAGCAGCAGGTTTTGGTGCAGGAGCGACGCCTGCAAGGCTGTGCAGTGGTTATTTCACCTTTTTTCCCCTCAGTGTTTTCCGACCCAGCATGTGTTTTCTTTTACTTTCTGCTTTCCCTGAACATGTGGGTGCTGTTTTCCCATGGCTGAAGACAACAGCCCCAGCTGCAGGAGCCAGATGCTCCTTGCCAGCCCTCCCTGTGGTTGTTGTGCAGGGCTGGAGCACCCCGAGACCCCCAGCAGATCTGAGCTCCAACCCAGCCCATGGTGGGAAGAGGCCATCTGCCACCTGCAGAGCTGGTACAGCAGGACACAGAGAGGGCAGAAGGATGGTCAGCTGGGGTTTATTCTCTGAGGAAAAAAACAGCATGGAGAAACACAGGCAGCTCCTATCAGTGCTGCAAAATCGGTGCCTGTGGGACATGAGACCTGTTCAACACACCTGAGACATGGCCTGTGCCTCACACTAAGGGTATTTCTGCACATGGATTTGTCCAGCTCTTCACCATCTGCACAGCCAGGCCCCAAGAGCAGGGGGCCATGCAGCAGAGGGCAGGAAGATCATGGCTGTGTTCACTGGGGTGAGGGATGGGGACCCCTCAGTTCTCCCAGCAGGGCCTCTCACCTTGTTCCTCCTCTTGGGCTTGGGAGGAGTAAGAGAAACCTTCTAGCGTAAGGCTTTTAAACCAACAGTCTGCAAACTTTTCAAAAGAATCCAAATCTATCAGAGAAAAGGACAATTAGGGGGGCTTAAACAATTTGTGAAGCCATCCTGGCACATGTTGGAGCCTTTTCTGACAAGAGCTAAGAAGCAGATTCAGTTCTGCTCCCCGCATGCCTAGCCCTATGACTCTAAGAAATTTTGGTAATGTAACAGTGCACTTCAAAAGAAAAAAATAAAAATAGTTCTTTCCTTGAAAATTAACAAGCAAAAGGTCTTGAATAAAGGAGTTGCTGACTTTGTGGCCTAGTTGGAATAAAACCCCTGGTTCCCACAAAAGCAGGTTTTTAATTTGCACCGATTTTTGAGATATAATCTAAATGTATCTAGCCAAAACAGGCTTGCAAACCCAGCCCATGGAAGGGAAAGGATTTGCAAATATAAGGAAGCTAGACTGAACTGACAGATTGGGCCAGGCTAGACAGGCCAAGCTGAACCAGTTGCCCATGGAACAACGGTATAGGACAATAAATTGAAGCACTTGGGGATAGCTGCAATGGTGGGAGCCTAGTTGAGATGGAGGAAGCCGCCAAACCCACAGCAATCAGGCCTGAGGCCACAAGGGTTGGGACAACCTGGCTCAAAGGGACAAATCTTCCATTTTGGATGACTCATTGCAAGAGCAGACATTCAAACAAGGAAGAAGTAAGCAAGGCTGAAAAGCAGCCAGTGAAAGATATAACTGTAGTTTGAAAATTTGAGTAGCCTGGGGAGCTCTTTTCGGGGCTTGGTTCCTCATGCACTGGAAGAAGATGCCAAAGGAAGCCATGAGATAAAGCTGGAGATTATCAGGGTTGAGGACTTAACACCCTGGTTGTGGCCTCTGTGAACTGACCCCAAGTGCTGTGCAGTGTTTCTGGGACACTGGACTGACATTTGAGGCAATCTCCTGGGGAAGGTCAGCCTGGAAACCAATTTCTCTCTTGCCCACATTCAGCAACACCAGCTGAACATTGGCCACAGGTGCAATTAGCTTGGCAGCCCTTTTAATGCCTCTGTTTCTGAGGTTACAGCTCAGATCAATCTACACAGGAGGGATTGTAGCTGGGTTCCTGGGATGGGGAGTGAGGCCGAGGCACTCAGCATGGATCCCTGGGAATGGCTGCTTGCTCTCTCCCTTCCCAAAGTGAGTTAGTTTTTAGTGTGAAAGGGCACATCTGCCCAGAATGAGCAGCACTTATTCTCAAAAAAACAAAAGCAAATTCATTACTTTACGAATTACAAGGATTGGAAGGGATTTCTCTAAGAAATAAGGCCTATTTTATAATTTTTTCTTTCTTCTGGGTGACATTTGCAAGGGAATAATGAAGGTTTAACAAACCTCTACACAGTTGAAATCCCTGAAGTTTTGCATACAGGGTGTATTTGGGGAAAAGAAGTTGTTATTAGGGTAAGATGAGGCTTTTGTCACTAACAATTCAAAATCTAAGTAGGATAATCTGAGATGACAACAAATACACTTAATCATGATAACATAATTACTGATCAGGAAGAATAGAGGACAAAATTAGGATTGTTTAAGTATCTTTGCTTTGTTTCTTCCTTCAAATGCTGTTGAGTGTTAATTTCCCACATCACAACATTTAGATTGAAATAATCACCAAACCTGCAGAGAATTTGATGTTTTATCATTCAGCTGTTGAGCTGTCCACTCATCTTTCCTTGATCCCAGGTTTCCACCCTGAGCAGCAGGAGAATGTGATATCTCAAAGACATAAAAACCAAAATTTTCCACAGAGACAGAGGGCTGTCCAGTGCCACATCTGCTTGTGAAAACAGGGGCAGAATATGCACACAAAGGGGAGACCTTGGACTCAGTGAGTCTCACAGGACAATTGAAGATGTTAGTGTTAATAAAGATGGGAGCAGGCTCCACATGGTCTACCCCTCCATTGTTGTCTTAAATGACCTTGAAGAAATCCAAAATCTCTTCCGTTCCCCTGACTATCTGTTAAACGGGGATGGTCCTTGCTTACCTCTTAGAGCATGTTTTGAGGATAAACACATCCAAGGTCTGTGAAATGCTGAGCTGCTACAGTGACAGAGGCAGTCGAAGGATGTAAAATGGATTCACATTTGGAATTACAAGACTTTCCCTCTGGAAAGCAGAGCAGCTTCACTCCTGGATATTTTGCCTGCACTGTGGCTGAGGGCTGGGTTTATTCAATGGGTTCACAGTGTCTCTGGTCTACCCTCCTTCTGTGGGGACCAAATCCTTTTCCATGCTGTGATATTAATAAAATGATAGACTACAGTTATTGACCATAAATAACAAAGACGATAATACAAGTTGAGTCTCTATGAGAAATCTGCTTCTTTTATCACAAATCTCTTGGAACAAAACTAAGAGGTGATTGACTCGGGGGTCCCCTTAAATAGAAGGAAAGTATCCCCTTGCTGTGTGCAACAAAAGGTTTGAGTTAGAATTTCATAAGAAATAGAGCAGAGCAATCAGCAGCAATGTCAAGGATAAGGCTCCCAATCACACAGAGAGCGTGAAGGGTCTGGCGAGAGTCCTGGACAATGTGCCCTGAGAGATGCAGCTCTAAGAGCTGCATCTGTGCATTGATCCGGGACATGAAATCTCAGGGTACAAACTCAGCTTGGTTTAGCACAGGACAGGCTCCAGGCAGGCAGGAGTAGCCCCAGTTTGCCCAGTGCTGAAGCAGTTTGCTCGTGCTCTACAGCTGAGAGGCTGCACAGGATTCCATGGGAGGCTTGCCCATGGCTCGCTGCCCAGCCCTGGTTGCACTGAAACCAGGAAAACCATTCTGCAAACCTTGCCAAGGCTCCCATTTGAACACGTGGGGCCCTGAAAATAATTTCCTTAAACACGTCCCTTTTTTCAACCTGAAAAAATGCGGGAGATTTATTTTTGAAACATGATCTTCCATTTTGTCCTCAGGTCACTTACAGACTCAAATGACACAATTTGTATTGGCCAGCCACCTTGTGCTCATCTGATCCCAAATTTTCCTCTGCCTCATTTCTTCAGGCTGGCTTACGTGCTTGAATAGACAGTGAACTCAGTGGGATTTTTCCTACCATAAAAAGACAAATTAGAGCACAAAACAAATAATCAAGTTGGCATGGGAGGTGGGACAACATGGTATAAATAGTGGAAAAACTGTAAATATTGAGCTGTGATAGAATGTTGTACCCAGGTGCAAGGTTACTGCCTGATGTGCCCAAGTCCTGGCTCCATGCTGAGGTGACCCTACCTGAAGCGCTATGTCCAGCTCCAGAGTCCCCAGCACAGGAAGGACATGGA
>VZUA01045274.1:6629-21786 GCA_013401035.1 Horornis vulcanius
CTCTTAATATTCGAGGCAGCAAAACCTACAATGATTCCAAGGAGTAGAAAGGCCTGCAATTTACTAGCTATTACTTCCTACATAAATGCTGAAATATGTAGGGTTGGGAGGTAGTATTTGGCACCACTATAATACTCAAGGAAGATTAGACACAGATGAATTCCAAAAGATGAAGAACTAATCAAAACGTGAACATCAGAAACTTGCAGACTCCCCATATATATTTCACAACATTTTTAACAGATGGAAAGCAGCTATAAGTGGCTAAGGCAGAAGGGGGAGGTATTTTGCATTTTCATGCAGAAAAATGCAATGGAAATATACCAAACCACATTATTTCATTTTGTTGCTTTCATGTTTTGCATATTTCCCATTTTCATAAACAAGACACTGCAAGCATGCATTTGTTTTAGCTCTTTGGAAAGGGAATGGAAGGAATTTTCAATTTCGGAGTGAATTGGTTTTTTTGAATACTTGTACTCTTGTTCTTTTCTGTAGAAGAAAATAAATCTGGACTAATATTGACTTGTCTGCAATACNGTTATAACCAACATTTAAGCCACTTAGAATAATATTTTGTTGCTTAACGTGAAATAACTAAACATTAAAAAGCTAATCCACAGCAACACTGTTGGGGGCTACCTAGCAGGCTGATGTACACTGCAGTACATGGCTTGGGAAGGCTTCTGCCTCCTCCTCAGCCTCATTCACTGTTTCAGCACAAGGAGCAATTTCACAAGGACATTTTCCCTTGGAGGACTAGGGACAGCCTCCAGTTCTCAGTAATCTTATTTTTCCTCTGCTGCCTTGTGAGTACTTCAGCGGAGAGGAGAGGCACTGCTGCTCCCCTGCTGCATGGTGTAGTACCTCACAAAGGCAGACGTCCTTGTGAATTCCCACCTGGTATGTGCGACAGGCAAAGCAACAGGACAATCGGGATTCCAGAGAAACCAGGGGTGTGACATAATTAGCATTGCCTGGAGAGATTTAATTTGCTCACCTCAGTGTCACCTCACATGGTACAGGCCTGCAGTAGGAATCCCCACTTTCCTGGGTATTCCAATCAATGCTTTACTCTTTCCACAATCTGTCATTCCTTAGCTGAACCATTCCCTGAACAGGATCCTCCCTGATATAGAGTGATGGGTTGCACTGGAGGTTGTATCACAGCACATTGACAAAAGGGAGTGCCAGATTCTCCAGCAAACTCTGCTTGGTGCTTGGCAAACATGCATACCTGAAATCCTGACATGCATCTAATAAAATATTTTCCTTTTATACATGATAATGTCAAAGTTTTGAGTTGAGTGATCATGGAAAGCTCTGCTTTCTGACCATGTTCATAATATTATTTCTCTGAGAAGGAGAAGAGTGATGTCCTGACCTAAATTATTTGTACATTTTCCCCAAGAAAAAAGAGGATCCAAGATCNACACTGCAAATGCAACCAAAGCCACGTGCAGTGTAGGAAAATAGAGCTTTTAATTATGATATATTATATATTTCAAATCAGGTGTGTTTTGTTTTGAAGCTTACATACAGTCCAGAAGCTAGTGTTCTTTTGCTTGCTATTCCCATAATTCTCCCCAACATTCCAATTAATGCCTGTGAATCTTATGTGCACACACACTCAGACGTACACCTAGATACGAAGAAAAAAGGGAACAATAGTGTGTGGTGTTGTACATCAGACAAACCAATAAAGTAGGAGGTTTTAAAAAATAACTGCCACAATGGAAATGAGAAGAGAGGTTAGGAGATGTAAAAGAATAATTTATTGTTCTTCAGCCTGGGCTGGTGGCTACATGTACACAAAGATAATTTGTCATTGATGGGATTCCAAGAGATGCCCTGGAGTAGGGAGATAACCTGTGGTTGGTGGTTGAACCTGAACTAAGGGATGGAGGTATCCATGCTGACAGGGGCTGAGGGATGGTCTTCTGTGGAACCTGCAATGAAAGCTCAATGGGAAATGATGAAAATCTTCTACTGTTAACACCAAAAGAAGAGGAGAGACAGAACAAAGAGCAAATTTTGATTGAAAAACAAAAGTAATTATTCAGACTTTGTCAAAACCTAGAAGTCAATTTTGCAATTTGTTATTATGCAGGGGTTTTTTTAATAGAAGTTTTAAAATTAAGCTTTCATGATCAGCAGGTACTAAAAAAACTGCCAGCATTAATAAAGGACATTATTAGGCACTCACAACCAAAGGACTTGAAATAAATCTATACACCATGATAAAACATTTTAAATTATAACAACTTAATCTTTCGTTTGTAGCTCCATATAATCTAAAAGTGGACAGAAGCTGAACAGAAAACAGACCATGAGAACAGAAAAAAAACCCTGACTCAATAATTACATCTACCATAAATAGCAAATATGGGCAGGCAGAAATACTTTCGAAAGAATAGAATCAGGAAGAAGACAACTTTTTTATCTATTGTCAGAAATAATTATTGCAGTCTCCATGCCTCCATAAAAATCATTTATNAATCATTTATTAGTGTCAGATGGCTGTATCTCATTTCATTCCTGATTTACAAAGCAGACTACTACTATCTGTGTGTAGATAGGAGAGGAAGAAGAGGATTAATCAAGTCATAGTCTCCTTGGCTTTTAGAGAAAACCAAAAGAAAGAAACAAGTTCTGAGAGGCTTGATCTTGTCAGTGAGTCTGCAATTAACACTTGCCCAAATATGAGATCAGCATGCATTTTCATCTCTTTGCAGAACATGTAAACCACTTTATACAAAGCAGATTGGGTGATTCCATTATATTCATCATGTCCTTAAAATAACACCTTTGCTTTTCAGTGCAGTTCCCCTCTCTTCATCTTACAGCAGCTGTGTACAGCCAATAATGCCTGACACAGTTGAAAAGCTGGGGGTGGATTGTTGAGTTTTTTTGAACATCTAAATTCTTGTTTTTCTGACAAGCCTGCTAATCCCAAGTGCTGTTTTTAGATACCAAAATTATATGTTAAAGAACAGATTCAGGATTTCCTTTTCAAACCCCCGTAAAGAGAAGATTGCACACCAAAAGAGAAAGAAAGAGGGGAAAAAAAGAAGGTAATTTTCATATTGCTTAGTGTTACTTCGTGCATCCATGCATTTTAAGGATGAGAGAAATTTTAAGGATCTCTGGCAATAACGCCATGTGCTGGTTTTTCCCACCACCTGCACCTTGGACAAAGTGGCAGGCAGGGTTAGCCAGTGGCCACAGAAAGCCACCAGCCTGGTCAATGCAAAACACCAGCAGGCTCAGGGAATTCTGGCCATTCAGCCATTCTGGGATTAGAAAAATTGTCACCCAGATGAAGGGAGGCCTGTACTACCTGCATCCTCCTATACACAAAATTCCATCAACTTCAAGAGAAGCTCTTCATTATCAGTGCTGGCATCTCCACACAGAAGGTTAGGATGACAGTGGATTAGGAAGTATGAGCAGGTGCAGCAAAGAATTATGAGACACTATGCCTATTTATCTTTTCATTCATGATTTTCCTCTATTCCAAACTTTTATTCAATTAGCAACACAAGGAAAATAAAAGGGATTGTTTTCACCTGAAATAAAAGGCCTTGAGATTATTAAAAATAAAAATAAAAACAAACAAAACAAAACAAAACAAAAAAACCCCATGATAACATCCCTTATTNAAATTTGGAATAGATTTATCCTCTGTCTTCTGCCTTCTGAGAATGCTATCATGCTGCTCTTGAGCTTCCTAAAGTCCAATGCCCAAATCTGCTAATTCTCACTCTGAGCCCTGTGCTCAACCTGAATATTCAGGTGGATTTCAAATAATTGAATTATCTATCCATACTAATAAGCATATTAAGGTTTTTAAAAATTGCAGTAGAGCTTTATTTCACCTAGGTTTACATATCAGAGGTGGACAGACATTTTGGGTTGAGTTCATCTACCTGTTTTGTCAAATGTGTTAAAAAAGCTTATTGCCTTACTGCTTCCTACTGACTGAAAAAGGGACTCCAGGGTTAAGGGTTTACTGTGTTGACCCTAACATCTCTATTGGAGGTAATAAAGGTAGGAAAGAAAAATCTAATCTCACATGCCAAAATTTGGTGTGTAAATATATGTTTACAAATAAAGAGAATGGATTGCAGTATGAAACAGGTTAGGTGATGTGCCTTTAACTAAGAGCAAAAGTGCTTTTCTCCATTAGAGAAGAAAGAATGAGGAGTGCTGCCTTTTATTAACATTTCTAGATTGCATTCAGCAACTGTAATCTTTTGAGTAAATATGAATTCAAACCTATTTGATTTCACCAAGGTTTTTACCTAAGGTATTTGACACTAGACATACCAGAAAACAATGCAGCTGAAAAATACATGCAGATGGAAATAACCAATATAATTGGCCCCAGAATGAACATTTTTCTCACTGAATTAATTGGCACAATTGGCACTACTTTTTTTTTATTAAAAGTAGCAGGAAACAATTCTCAAAGCTTTTAGAAATCCTTTAGGCTATGCTGCATCTTCAAGTGGGTAACCCAGTCAAGTATTGAATAGCATTATGAAAACTGTTCGGACAAGTATTAAAAATTTAAGAATTTTATACAATCATTGTCTACACAGGGCTTAGAATAAAGACATGGACACTTCTTAGATTAGAAATCATACCAGAAATTTCAGAGAGAATCACAGACCATAGTGGAAATTGCAATATTTGAAAAATTTTGAAGCTTTCAAAAGCCCCTCATAACAGAGATTCACCTTTTGACGTCTTTTGAAATGGTCTTTTTTTGGACCTCTGTGTTTTCCTTGCAGAAATGCACCACAGAAATATGAGTCATAAAGTTATTATTTTAAGTTTTTCTTCAACTAACAACATGTCTCCTGATTGAAATTAGGGAATTAATTTGACCCATAAACTTGCAAGTTCCCATCTCTGGAGTTACTCTTATAGATAAAACTCCTAAAAGTAAACTAGAAGATTGCAGCAGGTTTTAAAAATGCCTGGAATTTGGATGCTTTTATCCCTGAAAAACAAGGGTTGCTGCTCAGAACAAACTGGTCTGTCAGGCACTGCCTAAACTTCGGTTCTTGTACCACGAAGTCGGAAAAGCTGAAAAATACTTAGGCCAGTGTCCTGCCTGATTGCTTTTTGAATAACCCTGTAAAGCTGTAAAGGCACCCTACTAACGTGATATTTCTTCAGAATCTGCAAGTATATGTTTTATGAGATACAAACTGGCTTCAATTTCTCCCAGGAAACACTTTTATTTTTTTTTTTTTTATCACTTGTTTCTTTCAAAGGATAGATTGATGTGGGGTGGTTAAGAAGAATCAGGTGTTCATGTTCTGAACAACTATGATGAAATATAGGAGCAAGCGCAAGAATTCACAGCTTTACAATCAAGCAGATTCTCCAAATCTGAGCGTGTCACTTTTCTCTCAGTCTCTGCTATACCATCTCTACTGCAAGCTATTTTAACAACCTGTATTAGAATTAAAACAATACTAAGCAGTTATGTGGAGGATTAAATGGAAAATGAAAGGTCATCTTAAATTATATTTATATATACATTCCTAAATTTAACAAAGGAGGGAAACAGTGAGAAAAAAAAGTAAGAAGTTAGTTAAATTGTTAACAAAGAATGAACTCTAAAGAGTTCATCTTCTTAGAAGATAGAACAAGTTTAAAAAAGACAGAAATATAAATTGACAGGAGAGACGAAGTTACAAAAAGCTTAAAAATATACATTCAACTTTGTGTTTTTCACATGAGACTATCTGGCATTATTCTTCACAGAGAGGCTTCTACAGATTCTAGAGCCATAAAAGAAAAAAAGGTCTATTATTTACAATGAAACCTACTTCAATCAAGCTGTTTTATGCTTTTTCCAGTATGTAAAGCCTTCCTTCTGGCCAGTTTTGATCAAAAGTAAATAGCACTGATAACCAAAATTGCGCTACAGAGCTTTGTAAATTAGCCAGTAAATACTGCAGAGCACACCTCAGCACAATGTGAAAAACGTTGGGGTTGCATTATCAAATTGAAACCTTTTTACTTGTGAGGACAAGATTCCATATACCTCATTTTATGTTGAGTAGCACCTTGATGAAGGAAATACTCCTACTGACCCTAGCAGGATTCACAGCTGTGTTTTGTGTGAAGGGATTTATAATCTGATCCACTGACAAATATGGTATTAAGAACTGAAGACAGCACAGAAATGTCTAAGCATTCAGATCACATGTCCACCTAAGCAAAAGTACACTCTTTATAACAATAAAAATGTACCTATAACATTTAACCAGAACTTAATTATATCATGTATCTTACTTTTCCATTTCCTACAGAGCTTATCAATGCCAACAATATACCACTGACTTCAGTCTAGCTAAAGTTTTTGCCACTGAAAATGACCACGGCAAGATGGCAAGTGCAAAGACCTGAACATTTCTTTAAATCTAAATCAAACCCTGATCTTTCTGCCTCTAAGGCAGACAGAATTGAGTTGCTGCTTTCTACCCTGAGCAGTTTCAGTGGGACCCTGTAACAATGTATTTGAACAGCTTAGGCCGCAGTATGCTCCAGCCAAACTGTCTTTAGTCATTCTTATCGGAAGCCTCTGGAATTCATCAAGGTTACTACGACATAAACTGTTCTAAAATAAGAAAGAAGGGGCTAAGAAACAGAATACCAAGACTGCAAGAACTAGATAAAGGAGGGCTGTGAAGCACTGGACTGTAACCAATCATATTTCCTGAAAGATGCATGCTGAACGTGTGGACAAAATAGAAGCACCAAACAAGTAATGCGTGACCATGTGAACAGCAGTTTTAGAATGTATAAATATAGCTTAATGTAAACAATAAATGGCTTCTACTTGATCATATTGGTTGGGCGTCCAGAAGCCCTGAGCTCCCACAGGAGACAGCTCAGCAGCTTGAGCTGCAGGGCTGACCATTTCTCTGTGTGCCAAAGGACAGTGGCTGAGTGGGGTGGTCCCTGGACCAGTCACAGAAGATGATTCACTTCCTTGGAGAGTGCGCAGCCCCTAGGCTGCCTCAGTTCACAGGGATTCTCCTTTGGGAAATCCCTTTGAGAATTTTCCTTGTGGCTCAAGGGGAGAAAAAATACTTCAACCCATGAGCTTTTGCAGTTCTATGTTAATGTTTCATACCCCATTGCTTATTCTCCTTGTTCTTGGTTTTTACCCCTCCTGACTGGTTCTATTTGGATCCTTCCCCTGACTGGTCCCTTTCCCAATTCCTTTCCCCAGTGGCCAAGTTGTGAAACCCTGGCCCTGACTACCCTATATAATCCCTCTCACCTAGGACAAGAGGGTTCATTCCCTGTGGATTTTGTGGAATAAAGAAGCTTTCCTAGAGATCGGAAAGACCCCGTATTGCTTTTACTCCTGTGTCACCCGGATGGCAAATGTGGCTCTGCTGCTCAGGCAGTCTCACAAAGAGTGAATCACTGCACTTGGCAGCGCACCCAAAGGCTGATCACTTTGCACCTAAGGGTGCACAAAGAGCTGAATCACTCTGCCTGAGAGTTCCTGTGCCTCTGTCAATCTAGGTGTGTTTTTAAAGCCACTTCTAGCGAGGAAGGTCGCAGCACCTTCACCACCAGACCAGAGCACGACAGCTGAGGGAGGCCCAAGGCCTTGCTCTCAGCTCAGCGGGCTGTGCAGGGCTGAGCACCATCACAGAACCACTCTCGGTCTGCCGGCACAAACCCTCGCAGTTTTACACAGATAATTACACCACATAATCCCTCCTTTCGATTTTCTGCATCGTCACGGCTTCATCTACATGCTGTTTGTGCAGCTTGCTCTGCAGCAACGTGCAATTGGGCTCTAGATGAGCCACCTGAGGTGAAAAAGCAGCAGAAATATAGGAGTGGGTTGCTCACTAACCTGAAAATGCAGGCTTGCTCCAAAGAAACCACCTCAGCAAAAGTAATAACAGCCAAATGAGGTCACAAAAACAACTTGCTGAAATCTAGAGATAGGTGCTCTAACATTAACTTCTTCATCCTTTTAAAATTTGTTTTCATCCATATAAACACCAGCCCAAGAAACTTGAAACACTACTCTTTAGGTAAGAAGTTACAATTGCTTTTTAAAGAATGAACACATATTTTAAACTAGCATTAGTTAATTCTCTCACTACCTAAAATGTAAATCACTCTATGGGAAATTTAAGATGTGTGTGTATATAAATCTATTCAGTCTTGAACATAAAATAATTTTCTTAAAATATATCACCATAAATCAAAATATAAACTTTTGTTATACAATAATTGCTACAGATATTTCTTGTTATACAATAATTGCTACAGATATTTCTAGAAGACATTATTTTCATTTAATAAATGATTTATAAAAATTAATCAAGTAGTGGACCCCTAAAAATAATTTTAAAAAGACTTTATATTGCATGCAGCTGAATTTTTCAAGACAGAAAAAATCCACTTTGTTCTTCAACTTGTTACTGATATTGCATGTTGAAGGAGTTAATCTTATTTCATGCAAGCCACAAACTTATTAATGGAACCAGAAATTTAAAGCACTTCATCATCATCATTAATCATGAAGCACTAGATCTATTAAGTCATTTTTGTATACATGAGTGAGACTAAACAGGCAACAATTTGTTTTATTATTTCAGAAAAAAAAAACAAACCAACATATTAAAGGGACAGGTCCTTCACACAAGCTAAAGGATGCTGCAAACCATGTCCTGACCATCCTGTGGTGAATGTGCCAACGTTGCAATTTTTTGGCTCCCTCAAGGAGTCAGTCCAAGAGTCTATCCAGCTGCCAGAGGGCATAGCCCACAGGACAGAGACTTGCTTTACTGTCCATCCTACTGTCCTTGCTTATTTTCCTACCCTTCTTGGAAAACTAAAGAACTGATGGGTGCGAAATAGGGTAAGAGAAAATGCTCAAACAAAGGTTCTGGGGTGATGCCCCAACAAAATCCGTTATGGAAGACCCAAGGGCAGTCCCCAGAAAGCTCCTTGCAAAGAACACTTTCTTTTGCTGTCACTCAGCATTTTGGAAGTAAGACTGCTGCAGATTTAAATATTATTTACTTACAAGTAGCAGGCACAAACCACAAAGGTTCTAAGCATGTTGATATTTTAACCTTTCACTTGAGGATCTTCCATCCCAAACCAAACTTCTGATACAAATTATGTAAAATTCATCACAAGGTGCAGAAAGGAGAAAAAGTCTCTTTCCAACCTGCACCATTTCCGCACTCTTCCAGGAAGAAAACTGTTGCCTCTGTCTCATACACATGAACATTGAAAGGCAGAAAGAACCACAAGGACTCTCATGTACACTATTTACCTGCTCTTATGACCAAGGGAAGACTGCATCCCACATGTCCAGAGAAGCAGTGGCTCTAATTCCAGCCGCTATCTGGCACTTCAGAGGAAAAAATGTTTATGCACAGTACCTGAGTACTGATATCTCACTCGTTTTTCATCTAATTATCATGCCTTAGAAATAGAAACCTAATAAGGCTGGTAACTGAGGGAACTGCAGCCTTTTCTTACTCTATTTTTTATCGGATTAAAATTTTTCATTCCCATCAAGTTTCACATTATTTCCAGCCGCACCATTTTTCATAAATATCATACTTCCCATTACTATTGTGCTTTGCAAAACTGAACCTAAAACAAATAAATGAAGCTTTCACTTTTTCACATTTCTTCTTTGCTGCTAGCCATCTAATCTTACAGTACCAAGACAGGATGCAGTAAGCAGAGCTGTAGAATAACAACATTGATCTAATGGTAAAAAAATCCTGCTGATATGGACTAAGTCAATGTCTCTGCAGGAAAAACTTACACAGAGAGACCCCAAGAGATCATAAATTTACAGCCTAGCTTAAAATTATGTGGAATTTATAACAGATTTGCCATTTATTTAGTGAGGGGACTTTTAAGGAAACTGCTCAGCTGGATTTCTTTTCCATTACTGAAACACAACCATCAACTGTGAAAACAAATACACCCTGTATTAACTACCATAATACACAGATTGAAAATAATCAGGCAGATCACAAATTACACACTAGACTATTTATATCAAAAGGTAGCTCAGATTTCTGTACTTACTCAGATTGGTAGTTGCTCTTTTAAAACTTAGAATGATGGAGAGTTGTGGAAAATTTCCTTTTGAATGCCTCTTAATTCAAGGAAGCAAGATTACATATGGAGCAAACTGACAAAATCTTGTTATTTAAGGGATGAAAATCCTTTGGGGCTTGTTCCAGATCTGGATAACGTCCTTGACTGTAGGGTGTATGGTGGAATCAAATAAGGTGCAAAATATATACATAAGGTATTTCATGAAGAAATATGTTAACCCATAGCAAAGCAATGTAAAAGAAAAGCTACTTAAAGAAAACAAATTCTGCTCCAGTTGATTGATTAATTAGAGGTTGGTTTCTTGCTCTGAAAACCTAGGCTGAAGTTGACATAACTTCTGCAGATCAATGATGTGTAGGTAGAACAGAAAAAAAGTCAGGTTGTCACTTCTTTTTAGAAAAGACAGGGCAAGGAAGATTTTTGCTTGAAGTATAACACCTGTACATTATGGTTTTTATTTATATTACACATTCTTATACTATTAAAACTTCAGTTGAAAATTATTATTACCAGACTCACCAACTGTTTTTAACTGTTTTTTCTCAAGAAAAGTTTCAAAACCTGAGACCATTGGATTCAAGTTCTATAACATCACAGAATCTTAAAATTGCCTGGGTTGGGAAGGACCTTAAAGATCATCTCGTTCCAATGCCCCTGTTGTGGGCAGGGACACCTTCCACAAAAATCAAACAGCTCAAAGCCCAACTAATGTGCCCTTGGACATTTACAGGGATGGGGCATCCACAACCAGCACACAGGAGGTTTCTGGGCCATGCCCAGCCTCTCACCCACCAGCACCCCCAAGCCCTTCTGCCAGGGCTGCTCTGGGTCTGTTCATCCCCAGCCTGGAGTGGTACCAGGGGTTGCCCCAATCCAGGTGCAGCAGCTTGGACTTGGCCTTGTTAAGCTGCAAATTTGGATTGATAAGCCTTAGCATGAGAAGTTGGGAAAATTGGACCACTTTCAAATGATACATGGAATATACTGTATTTTTACTCTGTTGCTAACTACCCTGAGGAGCGTTGCTGCACTTTTAAAAGTTAAGAAATGACACAAGCTTTCAATAACCTATAGGAAATATTCACACATAAATTAATCTAGTCGCATAAGTATATAAAAATATCTAACAATTTGCTTAACAAATTATTTCCTATCTGTAAATGAAGTCCCTGGAATATCACAAGAAATCCCCTCAACACAACAACAACAAAAAATTTGCAAGCAGTGGTAAATATTTGCAAAGAATTGTGCTGGAATACTGGCGTTGTTCATTACCAATTTTTTTTTCCTCAAGTAACAAAAAATACAGATCTGATAGTACAGCTTGCTTTCAGGCACAAAATCTTTTGCTTAAGTGAGCACAGAAGTCTTTTACTTCAGTGTAAGGTCATCCACCCTTCAACAAAAGTACACTTCTGTTTCCTCTTTCACTAGAAACACTTTCAGCTTATCCTACCACTTGAATTTGCAATACCTGTGCTTCCTTCCTCTCTGGAAGAGGTAACTGCTGTGTATAGACATTCCTTTATAGTGTAAAAGTATACTGAGACACCTTTACTCTTCAGGAATCATGCCAAAATATGAACCTCTAGACTCCAGCAGTTTGGATGCTATGTTAGAATAGTTTAAAACATTCTACAGTGATTTCCACTAAAAATACCAAAAACTGTGGGTTAAGACATTTAGGCCAAATGAAGATGTGGGAAGGGATCTAAAATTCCCAGTGGATCTAATTTGTCCAGTTAGCAAACACACAATTGGATGCACTTATCGACCAAAGACATCCCAGTTCACAATGAATATTTCAAATGAAATAATATTTGGCCTAACTGCAAGGTTCAGTTCTGAATAAATCTGATTCTCCCCACCACGAGAAAAAAGGCCAGAGGGAATCACACCTTGCAAGGACCTTGGGTCTCCATCCTACTCCACCTCTTCACTGGAGGAAAGCCTGCTCTCTGTACCTTATTTCTACTCTTTATTCTCTCTCACAAGGCTTCAAAAAGAAAATAGAAAATGCTCTGGGTCTGGGGCTACATTAGGGGCAAACAGGACCAACTCACTAGGAATGGGGATTGAAAGTCTCAGTTCCTCTGTAGTTGGTCTGACAAAATCTGCCCAAGAGCAGGTCCGCTCTCTCACCTGTCTCCTCCCTCCATCCCACAAATCCCACTGCTTCTTCACCCCTCCAAAATTCAACCAAGATAAACCTCCAGCCCGTATCACCTTCCTGCCCTCAGAAAGATTTTGGTAATATAGTCCTGATTTAGACCATCCAAGATGACCTAATTCCTAAGCCAGCAGTCCAGCAGGCAGCACCTTTGAGATCCAGTTTGATGCTTCCCAGCTGGGGAAAGAGGGGCAGAAATTAAGCAAGAGACTGCCTGGAGGCCACTCCTGCCTTCTTCAACTTCCAGTCTTTAAATTAATTTGCTGTTTGACTTGCAGTCAGGCTACATTAGAAAATTTATCATCCCAATCCCCCCGCCCCCAAAGAAAAAATATGTCTCTTAAAGAAAGCGCTTATTTAGTAACTAATTCTGCCCACTTATGTGCTTGTATATTTTATAGGTCACAAGATTTAATTTTTCTCTTTTTCAACCAAGACTAAAGATCTTTGTTACAAATGATAGATGGGACAATCCTCAGTCCACTAATTTCTCTTGAATCTTTTTGAAAGGCTATGAAATATATATTTCTTATTCTTCTTGAACTACATGAATTAAGACTTCAGTGTTATACACTGTCACTGAAAACCTTTTGAGGGTCTGGCATCTTTTATCTCTGTTATTCAATGAATAGATATTTTAAAAATGAAAAAAAATTATGCAAATCTACTAAAGGAACAGTCTATAGCCCTTTTCATTTATCTGAGAAGCAAATACTTTCTGACTATCCCAAGTATTTTCCCCATTGTTCGGTATCAATCCCTAGCACAGCTGATACTCGAGGCAGAGATTTTCAAAATGCTGCCTAAGGGATTTAAATGAGGATTATTTTTCTAAGTCTTCATTTTCTTCTTTCAATGAGCACCCTCAGCCTCTACCCCCATCTATTTTCCATTCCACATTAACAGATTAGATTTCAAATTCCCTCTGGACAAAAAGATTCTGCATCTCAATTCAGATTGTCAAAGTTTTAGAGCCACAGAAGTTAGAAGGAAGCAATGCAGCAGCTAGCTAGCAATTACACCCAACCCCTGCCATGTACTTTGGATCAGAAGGATCTCTTCTCCCACACAAACAGCAACAGGACCAGAGCACCAAGCTGCAACAGGGGAGGTTCAGGCTGGACACCAGGAAGAATTTCTTCACTGAAAGGGTTGTCAGGCCTTGGAAAGGGCTGCTCAGGGAGGTGGTGGAGTTACCATGCCTGGGATTGTTCAAAAAAAACCCAACTGGCTGTGGCACTCAGTGCCATGGGCTGTTTGACAAAGTCATGATCAAAGGTTGGACTCAATGATCTTGAAGGTCTGTTCCAACCTAAATGACTCTGTGACCTTCCCATCCTTCAATTTTCATTGTTGAGAAAAGCACACAACCACATGCTTAATTCCAGCATGAACTCACAGTTGAGCAACTAAGCAACTGATGGTGCCTTGATTTGGTGCCCAAAGAAAATATTTGCAATATGCAGACATTTAAAGATGCAGAAGACATAGTGGGATTTTGTAGGGGAGCCTGGTCATTTCTCTGTGATTCAGATCAATTAGAATTATTCATCTATACACTTTTGAAAATTGCACCCATTTGCCACTTTGGGCACTTAAATAACTTAAGGGAAATGGATGCTTTCCAGTAATTTCAGTCATTGAAAGTACTCAGCATTAAAAGGCATTCTTTGGCTGTTATAATTCTTCCAAATGTTCTGCTAATGGTTTTGGTTATGACTGTGGTCCTTGTCCAGAGAAGAACTGGAGAGGCTGCAGCACAGTTACCTTAGGAAGGTGATTTTCTGATCCAACTTCCCTTGCCTATTTAAAACACCCATAAAGAAAGCCTTTATTTACTTCATAGCTCTAAGGTAGCAGATTATTTTCTATAAATTCTAACTTACTCCAGCACTTCTCTATGTCAACCACACAGCACAAACTTATTTTAGGGCAGGGACTGCCTTTGTGACAGGCGAGTGTGAAGCACTGATGAGCAAAGAGAAGGCTCCCTATCTGAAGCACTGCCTAAAATACCCAAAATACTCACACATCCCAAGGATAAGAAAAAAATTCTGGTACAGGAATGAGAAGATTCCTGCTAGAAAACCAAGCTGTTTTCAGTGGAATATCAGGGATGATGTTGCTTTTCTTTCAGAGGCAGCTTGAGAGGAAATCGCTTTACTAATCAGCTTGAGTTTATATTTGTAATCACTGAAGCAAACTGCTTTTTTGTTACTTTTGCCATTGCTTACTAAATACGTGAATATGATTTACAGCCTGCTATACTGGTAGCTATATGACATGTATAGTTTTATTTTCAGTTTGCAGAAAAAAACTGGTGAATTTTGTTCTGCTATGGGTAAGCCATATTAAGGAATAACATAAAAAACAATGGAATTTCAAAGCAGGGGATTTATTTTGGTTTTGCATGTGTCTGATTCGTAGCTCTTATATTGCAAAGGGTTGTAGATTAATTATAGAAGCTATTAACTTAATGAATTAGGTGAAAATGAAAAAGAGAAAAAAGAAAATGGGACAGAGATTTGAGAAAGGGCTTTCTTCCATGGTCAGGCAACCTTGGAAGAAAAAGAGAAAAAAAGATGACCCATGGGAGAAAAAAATCACAGTAGGTTATAATGTATACTCTTATTCGTATGACATTAACTGGCATTTCAATCATATTTGAATTTTTTACAACACGCCCTTGTCCTCCTCCCCTAAGAATGACTGCCAGTCCTACTATTACAATTTGCTCTCTCTGTGATGTGCAATTACATTTTGACACACATCCCTGATCCTTTTAATTATTATTATTTTTTCTAATTGGATGAATTTCTAATATAACCTAAAACTAATGGT
>VZUA01045275.1:1372-15250 GCA_013401035.1 Horornis vulcanius
AGAAGGGAACACAGGTGACCTCAGCCCTGCTCAGTAACAGCTGTGTTAATTACCCAGCACAGCCTGGCCCCTGATGAGCCACAGCTGTGCCCAATAAGGAGGAGAGAGATGAAAGAGGGGCTGAGCTGCTGAGGGGGGATCAGCATGGAGGAGGAACCTTGAGGAGCAGGAAGGAGAGAATCCTGGAGCAGGATCCTGGGGAGAGAGAATCCCTGCAGTGAGGTCAGTGTGGGTGTGCAGTCAGAGCTGTGCTTGGAAGCTGCAGTCACAGTCTGGCTGGGGAAAAGCTGCACTCAGAGCCTGCAAACTGATCCCTGCAGGCAGAGTTCAGCAGGGAATGAGCAGCAGTCAGAGGCTGCAGGGGAAACCTGCAGCAGGAGCTGCTGCAGGCAGAGTCAGGGAATGGTTGGGGTCAGGATGGCTGAGCTGGAAAGGGGAATAAACCAGGGCCCTGTTCCTGCTGGGATAAACAAGGAGTCTGTGCCTTGGCTCATTTTTACCTTCTAACAAGAGGGCTGCAGCAACACTGGTGGGTGGAACAGAAACAGGGATTGCTGAACTAGCATTGATATGTGACCTTTGATTCATATATTTAAGAATATAAAAAGGCAGAACCAATCAACTCACCAGGTATTGTCCCACCTGATTAACTCTGACATTAAGGTGACATTAAAATAATGTTAAGCTTTGACATTAAGGTTTTTAACTTTGGTTGCTTGTCACAGCACACACTCTGTGTCCTGCTGCCTCCAGCCAAGGGCAGGTTGAGGTTGGAAGTGTGGAGATTCCTGCTCTTCCTTGCCTAACCTCTCTTTGTGTCCTGTGCCTCTCACTCTTTTCCCATCCCATACATTTTGGTGTTTTGCTTGGTGTAGCCTCAGGACTCCTGCTGCTATTATCCTTGGTCAAGGGAAGGGAGGGATGATCTGTATTTAACCTCGGAGTATTGGTTTTCACCTCTTCCCCACACACATTTCTACACCTTGGTCTATTAAAACCCCTTTTTGTAGCTATGTTACGTTTGGGACTTGGTGAAGCACAGAATCACTGGGTTGGAAGACACCTTCAAGATCATCAAGCCCAACCCTAACACCTCAACTAAACCTACGGCACTGACTGCCATATCCAGGCTTTTTTAAACACCTCCAGGGATTGTGACTCCACCACCTCCCTGGGCAGACCATTCCAGTGCTTTATCACCCCTCCTGTAAACAAACTTTTCCCTAATATCCAACCTAGATGTCCCTTGGTGCAGCTTGAGGCTGTGTCCTCTTGTTCTGGCAGTTGCTGCCTGCAGGAAGGGACCGAGCCCCACCTGACCACAACCACCCTTCAGGAGGTTGTAGAGAGTGATAAGGTCACCCCTGAGCCTCCTTTTCTCCAGGCTAAACACCCCCAGCAAAGAACTGCTTTGACTTTAAATTCTATTTTAACTTTCTTTGGGCTTGGGGGCATTTTAAGGAAAGGGGCAGCTCCCTGTGCAGCTGAGTGTGAGGACCCAGACTGTGCAGGGTGAGGGATTGTGACCCCGTTTCACCTGCACAGATCTGTTATAATTCCCAGTGTGGGAGCAGATGAGGCAGGAATTATAAATAACTGGTGTTCTTATGGGTTTTTATCTGGTTATTTGAAGGTATAACACAAACCATATAATTTTTATGGTGCTGCCTCTCAGTCAGAGGATTCCAGCTCTGGCTCTGCTCCTGCCCTTGGCCAGGCACATTCCCCACTGGAAGACAAAGCAGTGTCTGCCAGGAGAGGGGCTGGGCTAGGAAAAATCTGAGCTGGGATTTAGGTTCTGAGCAGCAAAACTCATTTATTTAAACTTCCTGAGCTCAGGAGCAGCTGCATTTGTTTGTCTTTTGGCTTTTTGTGTGTCAAACTGCTCCTGGTCTATGAAATGGGACCTTGGCTCTGTTGATGAGCCACAAACTCTTTGCTGTTTATCTCTTTGCAGCACTTTTGATAAACCTAAGTGGAAGAAGTTATACCTTGAACCTCAAATATTTACTTGGCTTTTAAGTGATAATACTTTAGAAGATATGGACGATACCTGGATTTATCCAGGGAACATTTATATTATGTTTATCCTTTACATTTTTATGTATTATATTTATTCTTTACTAAGCTACTCTATAGCTACCATTACCCCACTCCCTAGGCTAAAGGATTGTCTTTAGTTTAACACCATCTTTTTATTATTATTATTTTTAATTTGCTTTTTAATTTTTCAATGAGAATGAGATGGAATTTTAATGAATGAGGAGCAAAGCTGAAGTATGAATTATTTAGAGGTTGGAAAGAGAAGTTGTGCTCTACTGGGCAAGATATCCATTCACTTGACCCCTAAAATAAAGCATTTATGGTCACTGGTAAGAGTAATTTTTGTCCGGGATGGTTAGAATCAATTCATGAATTTACTGAGGTAAAAATTTGGGAATTAATTACTTGCTATTAGCTCAATTTCAATTTCCAGGAAAACCTGTGTTGATTGTTGATTAGATTTGGGGATTTTTGTTGTTGTTGTTACATTACTTTGTTATATTTTAGTGTTTCTGTGTCTGATCAGCTCTGGTAATTAATTTTTTTCCCTTATTGTATCAGGAAGACTTGAATAAATTAGCATTTATTATCAGGATGTGCAAGTCATCACGTGGAGTTAAAAAGTACAACCTTATGAATATCTCACAACATGGGCAAGATAATTTCTCCTCCTTTTCTTCCCCTTCAGTCCATTCCTGCCACACTCACATTGTGAAGGTTTCTTCCACTTCTATACTGGGTATTTTCCATCATCATGCAAAGAAGAAAAGCCTGTTAAATATAGAAAGGCAGCAAAATATAGATTAGATTTATTTAATTCACTGCTGGACTAGGTTTGCAACTGTATGATTTATTATGGGGTTCCACGGGGTAGCTATGAGCCCACGTGGGCACTGAAACATTCCATGACACCAAGGATTTTGTGCTAAATCCAGATTCGACCTCACTCTCCTACGTGTTCTTTGTTCTTGCCCCTCTGAGTGCATGGAAAGGGTTTAGGTTTGTTCTGATTGTGCCCAGGAATTGTGTCAGCAGGGGCCTCACAGGGTCTGTGGGCTCAGGTGCCCTCATGCAGCTGGGCCTGAGCAGAGAGAGATTAAAAGCTAAAAAATAATAAATAAAATATTCTCAAACAACAGTGAAGTTGAGAGGGGGGGGGAAAAGACACTGGAGAGCAGGAGGTGCCCCTGGAAGGCCTTCAAGGCTTTATCAGTGAGAACCTCTTCAGCTCCATCAGTTTGGCTTCAGGGGGAGAAATCTGCATTTTTCTGAAGAAGTTTTGTAATCCTGCTGAGTGAGCTGGAGCTGTGAGCACAGGACACTTCCAAAGTATCAAGGGTTAATCAGCTCTGGACAAATCAATTTTATGCTGATTATTGGTAATTAATTAGCACTGCACAGGATATGCTGGTTTTGGACTTGATGGTCTCAAAAGTCTTCTCCAACCCAGTTAAATCTGTGATTAATTCTGGTTTGGGGTACCCCTGGGCTTGAGAATGACAAGCACCTGGCAGTTCCTTCTTTTGGCCCTGCAAATTCCAATTCCTCCCAAACACAAAACCTTCTGGAATTTTCTCCCAGAGAAATGACAATATAAAACCTGTGGCAGCAGCAACATAAGTGAAAATTCTGGAAACAGTATCTCCCCATCTTGGTTACACTAACCAAAGAGAAAAGTACATCAAAATGTTCTGGATTTCCTCCAGTGGTCGTTAAATTAATTGATGAATCAATTAATTACTTTGCTGTGGGAAGTACCAGTACAAAAGACATTTTGATCCATGGATCCACCATGGAATGAACACCAAGTAATCACCCCTGAAGTGGGAGAGATTTGCTGGCTCACCTGGAGCTCCCACACAGCTGCCAAGGAAGGTTTTTGGGGCACTGAAAGACACAGCCTTTGGATTTTGGCCTCTTAGGCTGAGATGAAGTGGATATGTGTGGTTAAGTCTACTTTAATAGAAGCTTTCAGCAGATGAGGAATGCCTCTTTTACCGGTGTGAGTGGTAAAATCCCACAGAATAATTGGGTTTTTTTCCTTGCCAACTTTTAAACCTGACTGCTTGAAGACAATTCACAGGGAGGGAATCACCCCTAATAATGATCAAGCTGCATAAAAGTAAAAAAAATCATCTTCAGTTGCCACTTTTTTATGTCTTTTCTTTGTGTGTGTTTGTTAGATATGGGACATTTTAAACTGCAAATGTTCACAGTTGATTTAGGGAGTTGTTGGTCTCTGGAGCAGCTCAGTCTCAATCTGCCTTCACTTTCTTTGCCTTATTTGTACTAAGATTTGGCTTTTTTTATTCAAACATGATAAGAGAGCTTTGCCAGCCTTTGGCCTGTCGAGACTTACGAGTTGCTTTTGTGATCCAGTGGCATCAAGCCTCAGGAAATTATTTGGGATTTAATTTGTTTCTAATTATTCCTTCACCAGCTGAACAAGCTCTGTCCAGTTTTTGGGACTGCTGCTAAATGCTCTTGTAGGGGATGGTGTTTACACTTCCTGCTGGAATTAGCCCATGATTGACTGCAGTTGTGTCTGCTGGCAAAACTAAATGTTCAAAGTCTGCCTTCCAGAGAAAACAGAGTTTTCATCATTAGGAGCATTGTTTCTCTTTCTACAAATCATTTTGGGCAAGAAAAAAAGGTGATTTTATATTTTGAATAGGCAGCATTCAGCCCTGCTGTTAATTGGACTAAAATCTTTGGTGCAAGATAATTAGTGCTGGGCTGAGATGAACGGGAGTTCCTGGGTACTTTAATTCCAAAAATTATTTGGTGGACAAGGCATTGGTGTCACTTCAGGAAATAACCAGAGGAATGTTTTAAAAACTGTGTCTCAGAACAGGACTCAGAATCAGAGAAGAACTTCATGCCCGTGGCTCTGAACAGTCCCTCTGGCACTGAAAGAGGAGCAAATTATCCCATTTTTCCAGGGATTAGATTTTCAGTAGCAATTGAGGTAACTGCTGCGACTCAGATGAGTGGAGGGGAAATGCAGATTGACCCTGACACCTCTGCAGTTGTCAGGGTGCTTTTTATGGAAGAAGGCAGAGCTGTGGCCAAGTTATTTGCTGCTGGAGGTAGATAGCAATTTTTTAATTAAATTTCAGCAGAGATGCAAGATGAACAGATAGGCGACCATGAAGTGCTTTGGAAGTGGGAAAGCAAGGCAAAAACAATGATAAAATCCTCTCGTGGCTGCAGCCACCCTGTTTATTCCAGGCAAACTTTTCATTTGTGTTTTCCCCCCTCTTTTCACTCTAATTGTAGCCTCAGAGAGGTCACCAGGTTCATGTGAGGTTCCAGGTAATTGATAAAGTTCACAATATTGGGCTGGTTTTTAACCTGATTTAGTGATTTTGAATGAATAACTCAGCAAAGTCAAAATGGACAGATTTGATAAGCTATTGATTATCTGCTGGTACCTGATAAGGAGCTATAAAAGGGGTTTTAAGTCTGCTGATGTGATTTTTCCCTATCCTTCCCCTTTTTAGGATTGTCTGTCTCCCATATGCCATCCCTTGATAAGTAATGTCTTTTTTTTAAGGAAAATGTCACTGAAAAGTAACGAAGCATGAAAAGGTTAAAGTCACAAAGATGTGATGTTACAGATAATTGAATTTAATGTATTTGGGAGGATACCAGGATGGCTAATTAAAAAGAATTGTCAGTAAAATTGTCAGGAACTTTAATATGTGAATACATAAACCTGAGAATAATCTCCCTTAGCAGCCAGGCAAGCTCTTCCCTTGGCTGATGTATTGATCAGGCAGGACAGTCCCTGTTAATCTAAGATTAACCTGTGACTTTAAATATAGATGTTTTTCAGATAGAGGAGAGGTTCACTTGCCTGGTTTGCCTTTCAAAACCATGATTTTAACTTCCAAAATGTAATAATTGTCTTAAGAACCAGGTGTTTCAAACAACACTGTGGTTGAGAAAATTATAGCAAGGCTGCAGAATAAGGGAGTAAAGTGTGAAAGGCACTTTACTTCAGGGGATTTTAACCCAGTTGTGGTTCAGAAGTTGAGTTGCTGTCTGTGGGTAAAAAATTTAAATATATATTTATATATATAGTAGTTCTAATCCTTAAAACTGGAGGTTTTAAGGGAAAAAGGATCAAGCTTGCCTGAAAAGGGAGAAGATTTTGGTCAAAAAAATGAAACAGGAAAAGAAAAATGTCAGTGCAGATCATCTTGGAAGTTGTTTTTGGGTTGAGGGAAGCATATTTTGGGTACTGCTGGGGCTGGATGATGGGGTGGCCTGTGGGACACAGCAGCCATGGGGCTCCCTGGGTGGCACAGGAGGAGCAGCAGCTCTGGGAGCTCTCCAAAGACTCAGGCTGGGCTGGAAATTTGGCTGCTGCTGGGAACAGGGGCATTCTCTAGCTATTTATCCAGCTGTTAAGTTAAATCTCAAATCTGATTCATTATCAAGGCAGGAATAACCTGGTTAAAAATGATTGATTTCATAATTTATTGTTTTGTTTCAAATCTGGGAATGTTTCATCAATTGCCTGTTATTTCTCATCGTGGTTAGGAGCTCACAGGTGAGAAAATGCTCAGTTCTTCTAGCCTGGCCCAGAGCTGAGAAGGAAAAAGGTTCTGAGTTTGCTTGGAAAAAGTAATAGTGGTTCTGAAATTAGAAGGAATTTCCTTTCAGGAGGGAAGAGGAGCTGCATTGATTCAAACTTTGGTCTCAGCCACAGCAGTCCAATCCATCCAAGGCTGGAGAGGGATCTCCAGGGGTTTGGTGTGGGCAGCAGGGCAGGTTCAGGAGCACAGACCACCTCTTTGTGCAGCAAAACTGAGGCTAAAAATCCAATTAACCAATTAATTAAGTGCCCAAACACCCAAATGTTGATTGAGGAGCTCCTGTAAGACTCAATTCTGATTTCTGTTCTGTAGATCCATGTTTGTTACAGCACCAAGTGGAGCTGTTGTCACAAAGGAAACATATGTAGCAATTTATTTGATTCTTAAATGTCATTTCCAAGCATTTGAAGGCTTTAAATGTTGACATTTAAACAAAATATTCTTGCAGTGATGCTTTATTAGCCAACTTCATTCCAGAAAAATTCTCATCTCTGCCACATCCCTGGGTCTTGCACAGAGAATTATTTCAGTGCCTGGGTTGTGCCATTAAACTGTAGCTGATCATTAGGGGTCAGGAGGAATTATTTCTCTTTTCAGCTTGTTGTCACAATGCAGAAGGTGCAGTTTAAGTCCTCAATTAATCAAATGTGTCCTGCAAAACCTTAATTGATGAATGTGTGCAAGTACACATTAAAATGAAATCCCCTTGGAAATGAAATGAAAGGAAAATCTCCATTCCCAGGACAGTCATGTTTGCCCCATGCTGTTGATAATGGTTCTGTGGAAAATATTCCTTGAATCCTAGAGATCTTTCCTGTGGAGAACAAGGAAATTCCTGGTGGGTAGAACTTCCTCTCCTGGAAGGAGAAAATGGGATTAATCTCGATTTGGCTCTGGATCAATACCCTCAGCAGCACAGCAGTGCTGAGGAGGCAGGGGGGTGCTTGGTAAATAATTCCTGCTTTTTGTCCTAGGATTGAGAAAGAAAAACATTTAATAAAACACAGAATTTCCCTATCTCACCCTAAAAAGATGTGAGGATAAGCTTAAGGATTGAGGATGTGAGCATTGCAGGTCAGGTGTGCACACACACATATGTTACATCTGCACAAATTTATTGAAAATACATCCAAAATTTGGCTGGGAAACCCCATTTTTTTCCCTATAACCTTCAATCCAAAAATGCCACTTCTAACATTACAATTAAATCAACGTAATAAAATGGATTTAATAATGGTGAGGCAGAATTTGTAGCTGCCTCTGGCCACAAAATCTCTCCCTAAAATTCTTTCTTTGGTAGGGTGGCAAACTTTACTGAGGAGAGGCCAGTGGTGGATACAGGTGGAATTAAGTAGCCAGGTAGTTCCAGATGACATTCCCACTCCTAGACTGGAGAGGTGCTCATTGAGTACCCAAAAGAGAGGAAAATCAGTGCAGAAAATGGAAATGTTCTTCAAGCTGAAGGTGGGAACTGCAGTGGGGTTTTGCTGACCCCAAACTTCCCCCTCCTGTTTCAGTCTTCTGAAATTCCCACTGCTGTGAGACTCTGAGACTCTGGACCTGGCTTGTTCCTGCAGGTGTGGAAATGCCAAATTCTCTGCAGGAAGATGAAATGTGGGAATAAGAGAAAGAACCACCACCACTATTATAATAAAATCCCCGTGTAAAGAGAATCAGCCAAGAGACAAAGGGCCTGGGTGGAATACTGACCTGTTCATTCTGATATTCCTTTTTTTCTTCTTTTTTTATTTCAAATGCATTATTCTTGGAGTTTTTTGGGGTTTTCATCTAGTTCCACACAGCTAAAATTCAGAAAGATTCCACCACTGATACTGGTTATATTTTCTCACTAAAGCTTTCTCCTCTTTTATCATTTGCTTGTAACTTCTTGTGCCTTTTGTGGTGTATTATCATGTGGCTAATTTTTCTAAAGGTATAGAGAAGCCATCAGCCTGTTGTCCTTAGGAAGAGAAATAAATATATATATATATTTGATAGAGAGAATTGTTTCTCTGTGAGAAATAGCATTTATAAGGAAAGAAAATGGGGTTAATATGACAAGGATTTCTTTAATTGCAAAGAAATTACTTTTAGAAATGAAAATAAAAATAATCTGGGAGTCATTATGGTGGTGCTATGTGGTTGTTCAACCTTTTTTGATTTTTGGGGAGATGTAGGTGCTTGTCTTAAGCTTCCCAGTTTGCTCCTCTGCACAGAAATCAGGATAATAAGAAACCCACCATCAAGAATTTGAGGGATAATCAAGGAAATAGACTTCATAGTTGTACGGGGAAAAAAGCCAAATGTCAGAAAAGAAATGTTTATTGTTCTTTAATGCCAGTCATCACCTTGGAAGGAGGAGAAGCTCTGGCCTGAATTCTGGTTGTGCTGAGGCAGGAAGCCCATTGCATAATGCATTTCATTTAGTCCCCTGCACAGACACTGCTGGGGACACTTCTTATCAAGCATGTCAGATACAGAAAAAGCAATTTAGTAAGCACTGTGATCAGATCCTGATGAAATTCAATTCTTTTTTGGCCCTGCTGTTCCTGGGAGACATCATTGATAAAAATAGTCTCTGTTTTCCTCCGTGCTCGGGTTCATTATGCTCTCTTGCTGCTCTTTCAAAATGTTATGGGTTTTTTTCCCCCCTCAAAGGTGGCTTGTTTTTACAAATGAATGGAAGGAATTGTGTTCTCTGACAGCTTACTCTGTTAACAACCCGAGCTGCCAGGATATTTGAATTTTACAGTTTTCATTTCAAGAAATTGCATAAACATGGGGCATGACAGAAACCCAGGAATGCAGCAGCCATGGGTTGTATTGAGCAGCTAAATCAGGTGCTAAAAGCTGTTTGATAATTTAGTGCTGAGTTTAGAAAGAAAGTGAATTGTATAATTAATCCTGTGTCTTAATTTTTCCCATTGGTCACTAAAACATTTTTTTTTACCCCCAGAGAAGACAGGAGAGGCCAGGTCACAGTTACCAACAGCATAAATTCCCCACTGTGGCCTCTGGAAATGAAAGGGAACTCCTGAAACATAAATAAAGAGAAAAGATAGTTTGGTTTTACCTTTGTAGATCAGTTCTGGGGTCTCAGCACAGAGAGGACCTGGAGCTGCTGGAGAGAGTCCAGGGTGAGCAGAGGGATGGAGCAGCTCTGCTGGGAGGAAAGGCTGGGAGAGCTGGGCTTGGAGAGAANAGAGGCCAGGTCACAGTTACCAACAGCATAAATTCCCCGCTGTGGCTTCTGGAAATGAAAGGGAACCCCTGAAACATAAATAAAGAGAAAAGATAGTTTGGTTTTACCTTTGTAGATCAGTTCTGGGGTCCCAGCACAGAGAGGACCTGGAGCTGCTGGAGAGAGTCCAGGGTGAGCAGAGGGATGGAGCAGCTCTGATGGGAGGAAATGCTGAGAGAGCTGGGCTTGGAGAGGAGAGGCTTTGGGGGACCCAGTTGTGGCCTTCCAGTGCCTGAAGGAGCTGCAGGAATGATGGAGAGAGGCTTTTCCAAGGGATGGAGTGACAAGGGGAATGGCTTCAAACTGCCAGAGGGCAGGTTTAGGTTGGATCTTCGGAGAGCATTCCTCCCTGCCAGGGTGGGCTGCCCAGAGGGGCTGTGCTGGCCCATCATTGCCCTGGAGGGGTTAAAAAAGCTGTGGATGTGGCACTTGAGGATGTGGGTTAGTGGTGATGGATTGATGGTCAGATTGGATGATCTAAAGCTCTTTTTCAACCTTACTACTACAAGTCTAAGAAGTATAAATTGGGTGAATTAGCTGTTAATCTCTGGGGTTTAGCAATGTAGATTCAGTTTCCTCAAGTTGTTGTGCCCTTTTTTGGGAAGTGTTTCCAGGCCCAGAATTTTTGCTATAAAAACCTCTTTTTTCACTCCTGCGACAACTTGACCTAACAATTTTATACAGAGAATTTATTCTCTTTCAGCTTCAGAGTGTGTTTTAAATCCGTGCTGGGGGTTTGCTTCCAAACTCTCCAAAGCATTCAGCTGAGGTCTTGGGTTCCTGTGTTGTGGCAGTGTGAAGGGTCAGAAGATCCCATTCCCCCCGGATTCCTGAACATCTCTGTGTCACATCAGCCTCCAAAGAGCAGCACAGGAACTCCTGCAGGCTCCTGTGAGGAGGCTCTGCCTCCCCTGGGTCTGATCAAAGGCAGGAATGTGTAGCTGCCAGTGGGAAGGCAAGAAAAGAGGGAGAACAGTGAGATCCTACAAATGGGAAATTTGCTGTGACATGGTTTGACTAATGACAAGATTTTGGTGCTATCTCCTACGCTTGTAGCATGATTCCTGCTTTTTGGATTGACTTCCTTTTGTGGTTGGATAACTCCACTGAAACATTCCCCACATTTTGCTGACATGCAAGTGCCCTGTGATGGATTTCTGCTCATTAGTGTTTTGTCACAGCCCTTGTTGTGCTGGCAGAGCAGCTGAGACAGCAGCAAGGAGTGATGTTGGAATGGTTCTGCAGCTCTCCCTGCTGTTTTAGTGCCGAGTGTTGGCAAAGTCATAGGCAGTTCTGCACAGCATGGAGAGAACTCAGCTCATTTACCACTTACAGCTCGTGTTCCAACCTCAGGAAAGCACAAGGAGGACCAGTGTGACCATAATGATTCTGCAATTCATCAAGAACTTTGTTGGTTTAATAGCGCAGGGCTCCCTGGGAAGGGGCTCTGGATGGCACCAGGGGCAATGTGTGTTGCTTTAGTGATATTTTCCATCTGGAGAAAAGCTCCTCAGCCTTGTTTTCCAGAGGGATGACAGTTCAGCAGCAAATTCCTTACCTGAGCTGTGAGAATGATGCAGGTGGAAGATCCTGAGACTTTATCTGAAGTCCACTGGCCACAGTTGCAGCTGCTTGTAAAAATAATGATTTTAAGGGTATCAAATATTGGTGTGAAATGTCCAGTGGGAAGTGATTGTGCTACTAGAGAATTGAGCTCCAGGTCTCTCTGGTTTAATTTTCTAGCTGCCTTAGTGCCTTAAAAACTCAGTCTTCAGTGGGACTCGTGGGTAGAAAATGTCCTGCTGTGTTTGGCTCAATAATAAATTGACAGTGGAGGTTTTTTTGTCCCTTCTCTCAGTGGATTTCTTGAGCTCACCTTGGTGAATCCAAGCAAAACTTTGAGAACTCTTGCTTTCCGTGCAGTTTTATCCTTTGCAGTATTTTCCAGTGTTTACTTGTGCCTGTGTGGTGGCCCTGGCCCCTGAGCCCCAGGGACGTCTCTGCTGGGAGCTCAAGTGGTTGTGAATCATCACAGCAGCGTCACCAGAGTGGAACCTGGAGCTGGTTCATGGTCTGCTGTCTTCAATTGCACAAAAACACCTCTCAGGAATAGATTGTCTGCTCAGAAAAGAGCCTTCTTGGTCGAGGAATGTTGGCTCTCAGTTTCCTAGAGCACAATTATTTTCATGGTAACAGGTAAAAAAAAAACCCAAAATACACCACAGAACCCCCCAAAATACATCATAAACCACTGTCAGAAATGAAAAAGGCAGCTCTGAGCAGAAAATTGTGCTATTTCCACTCCCAAAATGTGCCATTTCCTCTCTTCTCCTCATCTTCCCCAAAGGAAGATGTTTATCATAAGTATCTACAGTTGGCAAATTCAGCTTTGTATCTCAGGTAGATGGAAAAGATAGAAAATCTGATTTTTTAAATCCTTGTTATCAAGGATTAATGTTATCAACAATTAGTGTTGTGCCTTGACTTTAAAAAGAATTCTACACTGTCCACATCCTTCTATTGGAGGCCTGGCATTCCTGGACATCTTAAAATAACTTAAATTAAATATATCAAAAATATTGGAAATTACATTACTTTTATTTTAAAAGCCATTTTGAATTTGGGGTGGGTTCTTTTTGTGGTTGTTGTCGAAAGCCCCAAATGCATATTCTGCATTTCAGTTGTAAACTCCCCCATAATCATTCCATGGGATCATGGGATGGTGAAATTAATATGCAGGCAGGTGCCTAAAAATCCCTTTTGGATTTTTCAATGCAACTGCACTCCTGAATTATTAAGCACCATTTAAATGCATTAATTAGAAATGTCAGCTGTTTCTTTCATTCACAATCCTCAGTAGGAGCCTAAAACCCCCTGGCACCAATGGGACTCTTTAATTTGCCTTGTTCCATCCATAACATCTCTGAAGGCCATGGGCTTTTGCAGGACCTGCTGAACATCCCACATGGAGAAGGTGCTGCTGTGCTTCCACGGTGAGCACAAAAGGTGGGGGGAAAATGAGGTTTTTTGCTGCTACCTTATTCTCTCTGAGCTTTTTTAAAGTGTTTTTCTGCCTTGATCATCTCGTGGCCCGGCAGGCTCCCCATGGCAGCTGTTTGAAGGAGCATCTTTTAAAATTTATTAAATATCTGTGCTAAGAGTTGCAAGGTGGGGTTTGGGTTCTGCTTTTTTGGCCTGCCCAGTTCTGCTACGTTGAACACCTGGTAGTCAATTAATCACCACACCAATAACTGAGGGAGCTTTTCCCTAAGGAGGAGAATAAATGACTGCATCTCCCACCCTCAGCTGGGCATGATCTTGTTTGTTTTTTAATCACCTGCCTCTGCCAGAGCTTGGGCAGCCTTCCATGCTCCCCTTGGCTCAGGTTGGGGTTTGAAGGCTGCCTGTTTATTCCGAGTGATCTCCCTGCCCCGCTGTGGCTCCCTGCTGACTTTCCCAGCTCTTTTTCCAGCCTTTCCCTGCCAAACCCTCCCAGTGCTCCTGCTTTGCCTCCAGCTGGCACCCATGGGCACCTCAGGCACTTCACTCCTTCATTAATCTGTTCTCCCTTCCTTTTAATGACCTTTTAATGAGCTTCCATCTCCTCATGAAGCTCCTGAGAAGGAGCCTGGTAGGGGATTTTTAGGCCTTTTGCAAAGATGTTGGATGCCTGTGGCAGACTCCTAGTTTGACTCCTCATTTTTAAGACCATTATTTCTGATTATAAGCACACTTTCTTAAACTTCCTATATGTGCTTTGATTCATTTATTAACGTGCTATTACCCATTTCTTGTCATAATGGCTGCTTCACTGTTTTGTGTTTTCGTAGTTCCAATTTCTAAATTTGAATGAAAAAGATGCTGCTTTGTCTGTGGATTATTAAAGCAATATGAAAGTACCTTGAGTTTTGCTTCAAGGCATATCAGCCAATTTAATTCAAAACAGCTCTAAGTTATTAAAGTTGGGGCTGTTCAGCATGGAGAAGAGAA
>VZUA01045276.1:1211-13194 GCA_013401035.1 Horornis vulcanius
TGGGATGAGCAGATGGAGCAGCCCTGGGAGAAGGATTTGAGGGATGAGAGCTGGACCTGCCCCATCCCAGCCCATCCCCTACCCTGGGCTGAGCCCTCAGTGTGGGCAGCAGGAAAGGGACTGGGATCAGAGAGGGATTGGGATCAGGAGAGGGATTGGGATCAGGAGAGGGATTGGGACCAGGAGAGGGACAGGGATTGTGCCCCTGTGCCCCCTCAGGCGAGGCCCCACCTGCAGAGCTGCCCCAGCCCTGGGAATTGCCAGGACAGGGAGGACGTGGAGCTGCTGCAGAGAGCCCAGAGGAGGCCCCAGGATGAGCAGAGGGCTGGAGCAGCTCTGCTGGGAGGAAAGGCTTGCAGAGCTGGGATTGTTCAGCCTGCACAGGAGAAGCTTTGGGCTGAGCTCAGGGTGGCCTTGCAGGGCCTGAAGGAGCTGCAGGAAACCTGGAGAGAGACAATTCCCAAGGGCTGCAGGGACAGCACCCAGGGAATGGCTTCAAACTGAAAAACGACAGGTTTAGGTGGGATGTTGGGCAGGAATTGTTCCCTGGCAGGGTGGGCAGGGGCTGGAATAGAATTCCCAGATTGGCTGTGGCTGCCCCTGGATCCCTGGCAGTGCCCAAGGCCAGGTTGGTTCCAGGTGTTTCCCTGGAGCACAGATGGGAACTCTTTGCTCTGAGTCTCCTTTTGAACATCCAGCACCTCCCATACCTCTCATCTCTTACAGTCTTGCAATCAGATTTAATTTCACATCCACTTCACCATTCTGAAACTCTAATTTCCACGGACAGTTTCTATTAAAAGCTCCCTTCCTGAAGGTGTTCCAAAGTTTCTGTATGAAGCAACAAAACAATTCTTTCTTCCAGGAATTGTCTCCCCAGCAATACTCATTTCAAACCTGGAGATATCTTTTATAATATTGGTTGATTAAAACCTGCTGGTTTCCTTTGCCTCTGTCTTTTTTTTTCCCTATAGTTCCTGGATAAGATCCCACCTTTTCCCCCTTTCTTCTCTGTACCTGCAAACCACACCAGATTCCCACTGGAAAAATCCTGCACATCATCTGTAGATGAAAAATTATGGTTTCACATTTTAATTAAGAAATGACTTCCAGTAAATGGTTGGGGGGGTTTGTGTTGGTTTTTTTTTTTTTTTATTTTTAGTGAATTCAAATTTCACCAAGTTATTTGCTTGGCTATTTAAAGACATTTCATAAAAATAAAATGAGAATGTGATGGTTTAGGCCCCAGCTGAGCAATGTGCTTAAACTCATCCATTAACACGTGTTTGAGTGTGGAATAAATCCCTGTGGTATTTAATACTTGGAGAATGTTGAAGCATTTTTGTGATTTCAAATCCTAGTCCTCCTCAGGAAGAGGAAGAAAATTAGATAAAAACACTTAAATTTGCTTTTAAAAAACATAAAAGAGGGTTGATGGTTATAATATGGCCAATGTTTTGGGGTGAGGAGGTGCCAATGAGGAATTTGCCTCAGTCTTATTAAACAGGGCTTAAATTGCCCCCTCCTGCAGGAGCAGGCAAAGATTTTGGATATCCAACAGCTGCCAACACATTCTCACCTCCCGTTTTCTCCTCCAGCTCTGATGATCAAAAAGGAGAGCAAGATTCTGCAATTGAAACCAAAATCTCTGGTTTTAATGCGAACTTCAGACAACCTTCAACCCTTGGTAGCATCTCTTTGAAGAATCTCTCTGTCAGCCCAGCTTTTGGGCAAATACACGATGAAAGTTTGATGATAGACGTAGAGAAAACACTGGAAAATCTCCGTGATGGCTGAGGAGGGTGGGGAATTGTTTTTCCAAGACAAAAGCCACACTGAACAAAGAGCGTGGCATAACTCTGCTTCTCTTTTGGCCTTCACCTGAGTCCTGAAAGAACTCAGGCTTAACCTGGATAAGCCTCTAAATATGACTCAGTTCATTCACACAAACTGCCAAGAAATCTGTATTTATTTAAAGAAAACTCTCCCACAATAGCTCTACCTGCTGCAGCAGGCAAGCCTGGCTGTCAGGTAATGCCAGGCTGGAGAAAGTTTTGTTTTAAATGCAGGATTTCCCCTCTTGCTGCTGTTTGAACAGATGGGTTCGTGGCAACAGTTCCATGCCTCTTTTTAGTGTTAGTATTTGATTTTAATGCTAAACTTGTTTGAGCTACAAGGTAGTAAAAGCAGCAGAGTATTAGGATTGGAAGTATCTCAGTGTTAAAAGCATCTAATAAAACACCCAAGGGAATGATCATTAACCATCCCAGTGTTCTCCCTGCCACTGTCAGTGCTGGAAATGCCAGGGAGAGCTGGAAAACTCTGGGATTTTGGCCCGAAAATAAAGGATACAAGTGTGGACACAGGTGGGGCTGGACTCACTTGAATTTCAGGGGAGGAGGGAAGGAAAGGACAGCAAGGAAAGGAGGTGGGGGATAAAGCCAAGGGAGTTGTTTTCCACGTAAATCAATGTCTGTGCTTGTCAGAGTCCCCAAAGAATCAGAAAAGAAATCAGAAGGAAACCAGAAAGCAGAAAGAATCAATCCCATCACCTTCATTACAGGGCCAGCAGCAGGGCCAATTTTTCCTGGTCCTCCACAGCAAATCCTTGAAGTGACAGCTACACAACTGTGAAGATTCATCTTTTGGACTCAGCCACATCCTCCCCACCCCTGCAGGACTCCTTCCTTCAGCTCAGCTCCTCAGGGAGGAGCATTCCCACATCCCTGGCACCCCTGGCTGCTGCCCCTCTGAGCCCCCAGCTCCAGGGATCCTCAGTGTTGGAACCCTGAGCACTGAGAACTGCAGAATTTCTGTGCTGCCAGGCTCTGACCCCCCAGCAAACCCTGCACTCACCTGAGGCCCTGCAGAAGCTCCCAAAATTGAGGGACAGCCCTGGGATTGTGGCTGTGCACTTTGGACAGAAGTGTGTGACAGCACAGGGTGCGAAACTCAGAGTTTCAGGGGTTAGAACACAGGCAGAGATAGAAAGCAAGAGGGAGGGTTTAGGGCAGGGGCTGAGTCCTTCTTTTTCACCTTCTTCTCCATGGTCTGGGTGGGATTTTGGAATTGGGGAGAAAAGTCTTCATTGCGGGCCAGGGGTTGTTGGTGATTGGGTTAAAAGTCAAAATAATTTAGGTGTGATTTCATAATTGGACAGTTTATCTTTAAAAGGCCTTGAGAGAGAGAGAGAGAGGTGGCTCCATTTTTAGTTTGTTAGCTTGAAGTGCTGTAGCACTCACAGCTTGTGAGACTGCAATAGAAATAAGAATTAATAAACATCTGAGTCTGAACACTAAAACCTGGTCTCTCGAGCATTTAATCCTGAAGAAAAGAAGATAAAAAAGCAACACCTCCCTATAGGATTTGAGGTATTTACTCACTCTGCAGCCACCCTGGAGAACTGGAGCAGCCAGGCAGGGCTTTCAGGCACTGGGATAAGTTTTGGAGGAGCTCAGGTTTATCTGGAGTCACCCTCTGCAGTTTTTGGGAAGCTTGGAGCCATTCAGAGTCCTGTTGTTCCATGGGAAGGTGGGAAAGAGGGTGGGAAAGTAGCTCTGAGCCATGAATTATTTATTCTTTGGTAGCAAAGGTTATTCATGTGCTTTCTGGGAGAAAAAGAAAAAACAAAAGGTAGGTGACTGGCCCAGATTCAGCACAGATATGAAATACAGACTGAAATAAATCTGGTGGGCTGCAGGGAAGGTGCTGAAGCAGGAGCAGATCGAGCATCCAGGTAAAATCCTGCTCCACTTGGCAGCCAAATCACCACTGATTTTAGCAGCTCCAGGTTTGTGTTGTCTGCAGCCACTCTCTGCATCTCAGTCATTGTGAATTTTTGAGAAAAACGTGTGCCTAAATCCCCAAAACTCTTGTTTCCATCAAATTTAGCTCTTTTAGAGTGTTTTTTTGGGGGGGATCTCTTTAGCCTGACTGCACCTCCACTAACTGAAAATCTGCCTTTCTGCTTCTGATAATTAAGAAAGAAGATGAACCCAGTTTCACTTTAAGACTGCGTCTTAAGGGCTGGAAATTGTGCAAACACTGCTGGGTAGAACACAGAAAACAGAAATGAATTCCCAGTAGCACCTCTTTTTACAACATCATTGTGGGCTTTGTTGACTTTAGACTGCCTTTTTTTTCTCTTTTTTTTTTTTTTTTTTTCCTCGTGGATGCCATGGAATTTGAGATGACTTGAAACACTCAAACGAGCACATTTAAATGTGTGTGTTTATGGGCGAGGGAGGGGGATTCACACTTTAAATCCTAAGTGCTGGAATTAGCTCCAACAAAGCCCTGAGTGTGTTGACTTTCAAATGGGTTCAGCTGATGGAGCAGAAATTTGCTGGTTGGCTTCGAGGGTTGTCTTTTATTCCCTTCCTCCAAGAACATCTTTACCAGTTATTTTGGAATAACAGAATAAACACAGTACCTTTAAACATGGAATTTTGGCTCCAGAGTGAGTGGTGGGGCTGTGGGGTTTCCCTGTTGGGCTTCAGGATCCTTTTGCTGGTGGAATTTTGGGGAGTCCCCGCTGTCCCTGCTGTCCCTGCTTTGCAAATGCAGAGTTCTGCCCTCAGTCCCAAATCCTGCACTCCACGGGGCTGGGACAGGGAGATTTTGGCAAATCCTGCCCCAGAAATTGAAGGTATTTATCAGGGTGCCCAAATGTTTTTGTGCCAGGCAAGGCAGCAAATTTCCTTTTCCCCTTTTACAGGAGGTGATAACCTCGGATGAAAAGGGAATCCATGGTGGAGATGTCACTTGGATCCAAAACCTGAAAGTTGGAAGTAAAACTGAACATTCCAAGGTGCAAACCATGTTGTTGGAAGAGTCTTTAGAGCAGCTCTGCAAATCAGATGAATTGTAGAAATTGCTGCAGGTCGAACCTGAAACCTGAAATTGCCTCTTCTTCGTGTGACATTTGGGAATTTCCATTTCCAACCACCTCCACATCACCTGCCACAGCTATTTTTGCAGAATCCCGTCTTGCTGGCTTTTCTCTTTGCCATGGGTGGTGCAAACACCAGCTGGGTGCTGTGGGCAGGGTGGTGCTGCCTCGAGGGGCTCACACCAAGGGTTTTTAGGAAGCTTCTCCACCCCACTGACATTTTTGTCTCCAGGCTGTGAAAGAAAGACATCCCACAAAGGTCAATATGCCTCCAGAATCAAAAAGAAAACCCCAGCTGAGCTTGCCCCTTCCTTCAGGAGAGGAAAACCTACAACCTCAGGGCAGGTTTTGCTTTATGGATGCAGTGTGGGAGCAATTTATTTATTGATATTGAAGGCGATTGAAGGCAATTTAACCCATTGTCTTCCTCACCACAAACCCACTGGAACCCAAGGATTCCCAGCAGTCTGAGGCATCATTTGGTGCTCCTGACAGCTCAGGATGGCTCTCAGAGGGTTGAGGGGGCAGAACTTCTGCACCAGAAAAACGCCACATAATGCAAACATTGTGTGCCTGACATATTTTCATAACGGAGCACTAAGAAAATACTCGCTACCTGAAATATTTCTGTAAGTCACTGGAGCAAGCAGCCCAACATGTGGGTTACATTACACTCAGGGCTGATCTCAGCTTTGTAACACACACTGAACAGCAGCACGGAGGAGGCTCAGCTTTAATAAAACCAAAACTTTCGCTGCTGCGTGCAGCCAATAAAGATTTAAGCATGCTGGGCATGATCAGCATACTAATTGCTGCATTAATAAATCCTGAGGCCTGGCTTGTTTTGAAAGGCAAATAAAAATATTGTAGAAAGCTGGAAGAGGGTTTTACTCAGAAAAGTTAGCCTGTGTGTGTGCCCTGGGATGTGTGTGGATGTGAAATGGCAGGGATAGCACTGAGCAGAGGGTTTGCCATGGGGTTTTTTTTCTGTGCAATCAGGGTTTCACATCTGATGCTGAGTTGTTCTGCCCCAGTGTTTACTGACAAAACAGCACCAAAGCCAGGCCTGTTTCTGTAGCTGCAAGTGATAATGGAATTTATCTCTCATTTTCACCACTGCATTCGATAAGGGATCCCAAAAATCGATGGGATTCACCGATGAAGGGATCCCAAAAAATAAAATTGGATGGAGTTTTCTCTTCCATCAAAATTTCTCAGACTACAACCACGACAAAAAGGCAAAAGGGAATTACCCCAGCAGGAAAAATTGTGCCAGAATTTCACAAAATTCAGCATTTCCTGGGAGGCAGAGAAACTTTCTGCTGTGGAAACACTGCCTCAGGTGAGTCTGAACTTGGGCCAGCTCTCAGGGTCTTGTCCAGGTGTCACCAAGAAGTTCTCCCCTCTCTTTTCTGCTTCCCCCAGCTCTTCCCCAGGGCCACTCTTCCCCCCTCAAGCTGGCTCTCAACAGCAAGAGGTTTTCAGCTCAAGAAGGTGGAAAGAAAGAGTAAAAAATTAGCCCTGAGAGTTTACAGAAGTGGAAAGTCCTCGGTGCATTTCCAAAGCTGGTGATGGAATAAAGACAGCTCGACATGCAAACCAAAAATGTAAATAAGTGTTTTATTTTGCCTGGCAAAAAGCTGAGGGTGGCAAACACCCTGCTGTTGGTTGCTTCTGAAATAAAAATTGTTTATTAAAAAGTTTGGAGGTTTTGGTTTGTTGTTTTTTTTTTTTTTAATGAATGGTAAGATTAATGAGCCGTGCTCAGGCAGCAATGATTCCTGCCAGCTTGTGCATTAGTCAGCTATTAACATACTTCTTGGGTAATTTGAAGGCATTTTTTTCATAGTGCATTGGAAATCACAAAAGACTCGTTGAACTCCGTGGGATCCTTATCCCATTTACCTTGCCTTGCAGCACGTGGCTGTTCCAGGACATCCTGGCGTTTTTCTCACATTTGGTGGACAAAACCAGCAAATATTTTGAGGTGAAGAAAAGCTTCCTTTTATAAACACCTCATTTTTAGCACAGCAGCCATCCTAAATGTCTCTCTCCCCGTCTCCTGCTGCTGTCACAATGGGCTGTAAGAACAGGGAAGTGGAATCTGGAGGCAGAGGAGATGAAATCAAAATCAGGATTGCCTTTTTTCCCCCCATCAGCTCCTGCCTGCCCAGCCTGACAGAGAAAAGAGCACTCAGAGTGCTGCATCTCCAGCAGAATATTCCCAGCAGCACGTGGATTATCCAAGCACTGCAGCAGATATTCCCACTGGGAGAAAGTGAGGAGCAAAAATGTGGTTTGTTGTTGCAGTTGCCAAAAGGAAGCCCTGGGCTGGAGGAGCTGTGGTACCTCCTGAAAATCAGGAGTGAAATATGAATGAATGAATTTAAAAAAAATTATAAATACACCTCCAGGCAGCTGCTTTGGCAGGGGTGCCTCAGAATTCCTCCAGCAGCTCCAGTGGAGCAGGGAAGTGGGATTGTAGCAAAGGAACTGGACCCAGATTTTGGGTACCAGACAGGGTTGTCAAGTCTGCAGCAGATTCTGTAAGGGATGTGGATCAAACTGATCTTTCTGTGCCTCACTTTCCCAGTTAAGTGGGGGGAAGAAAAACATTTGGGGTTTTTTTTTTAACATCTTTTATCTCCTTTATTGGTTCCCCTCAAGAAAAAGTGGCCAATTTCTAGAAATCATCTTCTATCAATCATCCTCTATTAGCCATCTTCTACTAATCATTTCTGCTGTGGCCAGCAAAGCTTGGTCTTAGCTAGGTCTGGTGGTTGTCAATCCCAAAAAAATCATGGAATGTCCTGGGCTGGAAGGATCATCAAAGTCCAGCTCCTGGCCCTGGATTAACTTTGATTTTGGATTGTTCACATACCAAGACACATCTTTACAGTGTCTGATGTCCTGAGCCAATGACAGCAGTTTTCAGGGTTCTGATCTCTGTCACTTCAACTCCCCGAGTCCCTTTTTCCTGTGGCAAAATTATCTTTTCTCCTTTTGTAACAGCTGCTGCAACAGGCAGAGATTTATTGGCCTCCAGCTTGCTCAGAGGCAAAGCCCAGGCTCCCAAACACATCCCAGAGGAAATCTGCAGCTCCTCGAGGTACCTTTCCCTCCTTTCTTCTGCCTGAGTGTCCAGCAAAATGCTCCTGAGGCTGTCACAGCAAGAAAAAGTAGAGCTGCTCCAATTCAGCTCTCTGAGGAGAGTGGAATCCTCCCAAAAAAAAAACCTGCCTGGAGACATTTCCTACAGTGATTAACCAGAATCTGCAGAGAAATTCCCCTTTCCCTGTGGAGAATCTCAAAGATTCCCTGCAGGAATCCCTGTTCCCATTGGGCTGGGAATGGGAATGTGTGCCTGAGGCTGCCCTGCCTGCTCAGCTAGGGATCCTTTAATGTCCCAAATCCCCAATCCCTGGGCAGACCTGTCCTCCCCTGGTTACAAATCTTTCCTTTCACTTGAAATGGATCTGACTCCTTCAGAAATCTGGTGGCCAGAGCTGGAGGAAGGTGTTCCACACGTGCTCCCACAACGTGGCCTGGCTGTCTTAGGAAAGATCACGGAATTCCTGAATTATTGAGGTTGGAGAAGAGCTCCAAGGTCATCGAGGCCAAGATTTGACCCTCAGCTTGTCCCCAGCTCAGAGCTCTGAGTGCCACCTCCAGCCTTGGACACCTCCAGGGATGGGCACTCCAAACCTCCCTGGGCAGCTCCTTCCAATATTCCACAACCTTTTCCATGAGGAAATTCCTCCTGAGCCTCCCTGGCAAATTCAATTCCAAATTTCCTGGATTTCCCAAGCAGAATTCACTCCTCCTCCTCCTGTTAAAACTCTCCATCCATTCTGTGCTGACAGAAGTTTAGGATTCATTTTTTAAATCTCTCCAACAGGAATAATTTCCTTTCATTATTTCATTTATAGTGCCTCACACCACGGGGCTGCCTCCTGACTCTTTGAGCTCAGTTTAGCAAATTTTAGGCAAGCACAGCCTAAGGTTTAAAGAAACCTGAGTCAAATCATTACCCAGGGTGGAAACTGCCACAAAACAAGAAAAGAGCTGAGTTTCTGGGGGTTGAGTTTTGGTTTCGTTTGTACAACAAACCCAAAACTGAAGATGACAAGTTTGTTCAAAAGCTACTCCTGCTGGGCCATGCTCAGCCCAAGAAAAGAGTCAATTTTAATAAATTAATTCTGTTTATTCAGACCTCCAGCCACTACAGGTATGCTGGAAATCTTTTTGCCTGGTGAGATTTACTGGAAATACCAATTAAAATAGTCTATTTCTTGTACTTGTTTTATCACTTGTGATCTTACTCAAACCCAAAAATCAAAAATTGCTGTGCTGAAATGACAGACACCATTTTTAAAGCCTGCTGATCTCAGGTTTTTATTGTTTGGCATGAGTTTCTAGGTTTGTTTTTATTTTATTCAAGAGGGAAAAAAAAAAAAAAAAGAGAGGGGAGCACAGAAATTGCTAATGAACATAATTATGTGCTGCCCAGACTGAAAATGCCATCATGGCTTGCATGGCTTGGGGGAAGATTCCAAAATATCCCAAAATATTCCACCTTGTGACTCTGACAGAAGTTGAAACACACTTTCCAGGGGTTTTTAGCTGCCAGCCAGCCTCATGTGTAATTAGCTAACATAATAAGGGCTGATCAGTTTAAAAAACTGGCACTGATCTAAAATAAAAAGATGTCGAGTCCACTCAGCCTGTGCTCTACAAAAACAAAATGCTGCCAGCAACTTCCTTGAAATGAGCCCTTTTAAAATATCAACAGTAATGTGATACACCAGATATAATAGAGAAAAGAGAAAATTCACTTTTATATTTTTACTGCTCCATGAATGAGACGTCTAAAAGGAGATATTCACCATAAACCTGCACTTTGTGACTGGTGATAACCAATTTTTGATGAGGTATTTGATGTTTCAGCTCCTCTCTGGGTGCTTTGTCCCCCAGAAAAAGTAGAAAACCAAGCTATGAAAAGTAGAAATTTTTTTTAATATTTTGGATTGATTATAGAAAAACTAAGGAAACATGCCCAGCTTATAAGCCAGAGTAAATAGGAAGCAATGAGGGCTTTTGAAATTAAATATGTATTTCAAATATCTCGACCAGCTCAATTTATACATCTGCCCAAGGCAAGAAATTCTAAATAATGAAGGGGGAGAAAGGCAGAATTAATAATTGGTTGGATTTGGGATCTCTCTGTGCTCCGTTTGTGCTCCTGTGCAAAACCAGGGAGTCTCTGTGGCTCTTTTCTCAGGGAGGAAGATGGATTACGTGGCTCAGCCCTCTTGGCAAGAAAACACACGGCCCCCACATGTCAGCAGAGGACTCCTCATCACCACTCATGTAAAATCTAATCCCTGCCTGTCATGACAGTCTCCAAAACATGGAGCATTCCCTGAACCACGGCCAATTTTTCTCTCCAGGAGCAGCTCTCCCTTCTCTCTGTGTGTGTGTGTGTGTGTACAAATGTTCCCACTTTTAATGCAGGGACTTTAAAGCTGAGAAGGGCTGGGAATCAGTGGGGATCCCGTGGGATTCCTGTGGAGGGCTGACACTTAAAACTGGGAGCTTCATCCACGACAACACCACGGGCCAAGAGCGGCGGCCTCGCCGCGGGAATTCCCAAAAACCCAAAACCTTTCCCCCTCAGCCCGATTTCGGGACGTGTGAGTGAAATCCAGCGCACAATGGGTGGATGGGGCTGCTTTAAAGAAGCCTTTGTCCCAAATCCCTGCCCCTGGTGAGTCCTCCCCAGAAACACGAGCTGGATCTGCGGCGGGAATATCTCGGGATATGCGGTGAGCAGGACAAATGTGGCTTGGCATAAGCAGCTGCAGGGCTGCAGACGTGTGCCCTGATGGGAGGTGAGTGCTGCCTGAATTGCTGCTCTGCTCCACAGGCACCTGTTGAAATAAAATACAGCCCAGAAGCAGGAGAGGCCTGTGCTGGTGTGGAGCTCCTCAGGAGCACGTGGGTGTCAGCACGGAAAAATGGGAATTGGGTTTGTTTGGGTTTTTTTTTCCAGGTAATCTGAGGGTGCTGGCGGGTTCCCACCAAGAGCTTGGGGTTGGAGGAGGAGAGGAACCAAGGCAAGGCGTGGATCCTCTGCAAAAGGAGAGGAAAGAACCTCAGGCTGTGCCAGGGGAGGCTCAGCTTGGACAGCAGCAGGAATTTCCTCATGGAAAGGGGGCTCAGGAGCTGCCCAGGGAGCTTTGCAGTGCCCATCCCTGCAAGGAAAGGCTGGAGGTGGCACTCAGGGTGATCTTGGAGCTCTTTTCCAGCCTTAATCCTGGGGTTCTGGGGCAGAATCTGAATTATCCAAGTGCTGCTGAATAAATGTGTGGACTGGTGTGTGCCACGAGCAGCATGTTGATGCCCTGGTCTAGTTTCAAGTTATTTGAATGGGCAGGAGAGTTCTGGAGAGGTTTTTGGCATTTCCTGATCACTTTGGCTTCTCCTCCTCCACCCAGAGCTGTAAAATTCACAGAGCCTGTGCAAAGACCTGGGCATGAAACACCAGAGGGGAAAATAATTTTATTCTTCTTTGCCTCATAGGTAGAGGGTAAATTCCTGAGGGTGTTACAGCACTGCTTTAAAAAAAGATTCTCCCATCAGTGGCCTGCACTGAACATGAGTTTCATGGCCCTGGAATCTTTGTGGGTTCTGGTTTTCCTCCCCTCCTGGCTGTGCATTAACACTGGATACTCCAAACTCACCAAAAACTTCAGATAAACACATTACCTGGAATGAAGCAGGTACCACTTAGCAGAAGAGTGAAGCAGAAGAAAAAAGAAGTGAGGCCCAAGCTGGGAATGCAATTTTTTTACTCCTTAGTGTTAATGTTCCTCTTAATGAGGCTGAAAACCCACGCAGTCTCAGGACCTTGCTCAGCAGGGCAGAGAGAAGAGGCAAAACCATTACAAACTGTGATTTTTAGTGACATTATTTTGTTGAGAGTGTCAGAAATTTAAGGTTACCATGCCATCTGAATTGTCATTATTATTATTATTATTATTATTATTATTATTATTATTATTTATTACTATTATTATTACTATTACTATT
>VZUA01045281.1:0-17764 GCA_013401035.1 Horornis vulcanius
AGGAGCCGGAAGTGACGGTGCCGTCGGGAGCCACTGATGTTAACATGACTTTGCCTGACTCCGAGATCCACGCTCCCAGTTTTAATGTTCCCCTAGATTCTTCAGCTGTTATGGGGGAGGAAAGTGGTAAATCTAAAACTTCTCCTTTTCGAATGCCTAAGATTTCTCTTTCTAAAACTTTTAGACCTCATGCAGAAAACCAGGCTGGATTTGATGTTCCTGTTGCTGAAACTCTTTGTCATTCTTTAACAGATGAAACTTCTGTTCCTTCTGAAAGTGTTGCATCTCAACATTTGCCTGACATTAAGGGAGAGACTGTATCTAAAAGTTCCAAATTCAGAGTTCCTAGCATTGGTTTCTCTAAAGTTGAAGTGACTTCATCTAAAATTGATCTGGAGTCTTCATTACAAACGGGGGATATTACTCTTACTAAATACCAAAGTAATCTTACAGATTCTCAGTCAAAATTGGTATCTCTTGCTGAAGAAAACCTTTCAGATTTCGAAATTTTAAGTGAAGATGGTTCTGAGGAGCAAGGAGGTTTTAAGCTAGAAGGCAAAACAACATCTGCTGAAATATCTTTGGTTGACACAGAGGTCACAGTTAAAATTCCTAAATTCCGAAAACCAAAATTCAGAATTCGATCTAAGGGAAAAGCATCTGAATGTGACAGTGGTGTTAATGTGGAATCTGAAATTTCCAAGGGAAGGATAACATCTGATATGACTGATCCTGATATTGAAAAACCAGCTCAAATATCTGATGCCCAACTTGGTGTAAAGTTGCATAAGCCTTCACTTGAAGTTGTTCTGGATGCACCGACAATGGATCCAAATCTCTCACCCATGGAGATTACCTTGCCAAAATTAGAGGCAGAAATCTGTGGCCCAGATTTAGAGTGCAAGGCAGACCAGGAAGTAGTTTCAGGAGAGAAGTGTCCTGAGCAGAAAGAAAACAAATTTAAATCATCAAAATTCAAACTGCCTTCATTTAGGTGGTCACCAAAGAAAGAAGCTATTGCTCCTTCTCATGTTGAGGAACACCTGGAAGGACCCACTTCGTCTACTTTATCTGGAGACATGGGATCTGAATTAACTCTTCCTGCTCCTGAGAATCAATACCTCCATGAAGAATTTGATACAACAGAAAAAGACGGTGAAAAGGCCAAAAGCAAGAAGTCCCAATTTACCATGCCAAAGATCTCATTCCCTAAAATTAAGGGTCAGAAAGTACAGGTCTCTCTGCCTGTACTGGAAACTGATGTTTCTGGGCCCAAACAAGAAAAAGAAGGTGTTTCTGTTCAGAAATCTGACAAAGGGAGTAGTGGAGAAGGGGCAGAACTGGGCATAAAAATGCCAAAAGTTACAGTCCCAACTTTGGAATTTTCCAAAGCAGAAGCCAAAGCTCCCAAAATAGAGATGGATATTAGCATGCCTACAGGTGACATCACAGTTCCTACCTGTGAAGATGAGGTAACACTGAAATCAGGTGCTGCTGGTGCCAGCTTCTCCACCTCAGATATTAAGATGATACCTGAATGTTCACTTGATGTAAAGAGTCCTGACATAAGTGTTGAAAAAACATCAGGTGAAATTGCTGTGGGTGATGTAGACATAAAACATGAAGGTTCTGAAGGGAAAACAAAAATGTCTAAATTCCAAATGCCAAAGGTAGGAATTACACTTTCTAAAGGGAAAGGGTCAGAAAAGGATGTTGGCCAATCCAAATCAGAAGTCAAGGTTCCCCAGCTAAAAGCAACCGTAGAAATATCTGACATTGCTGTTGAAGCACCAGACTTGGAGGTGGAGTGTGGCATAGAATCAGAGACTTACAGCCCTGAAGCCAAAATTACTAAAACTGACAGTAAGGCATCAGATGCTGATGTTCACCTCCCATCAGCTGGCATTTCTATTCCAAAATTAGACAGTGACATTCAGGATTTAGATGCAGCAGTGAAGATCAAGGGGGAAATAAAGCAAGATGGAGATGGAGAAGAGAAAGATGGACATTTCAAAATGCCCAAATTCAAGCTTCCATCCTTCAGCTGGTCACCAAAGAAGGAAGCAAGTGTTAAATCAGATTCTGGAGCAAATTTGGAAGACCAAAAGCTTGCTGTCATGTCAAGCAGAATAGACACAGAAGTGAAAGGAACTACAACTTATGATCAAGGTAGTGGGCCAGACTTTGATCTGGAAATATCTGCAGGAAAAGTTGAACAAAAAAGTCCAATTAAAAAGTCTCAATTTGTCATGCCTAAAATTTCACTCTCCAAGATCAAGGTTCCAAAATCTCAGTCTCATTCACCAAAAGTTGAAGCTAGTGGTACTCCTCTTAAAACAGAAATAGAGGCTGATAATTCAATTAAGATACCTGATATAGAAAAAAGTCATCCTGAAGGGAGTGAAGGGGCACAAATAAACATAAAACTAGCTGACACTATGGTCCGCACTCTGGAATTTTCCAGAGTGGAAACTGAAGCCTCTAAAACTGAAATAACAGTCAGCTCAGCAAAGATTGATGCTTCTTTGACTCCCTCAGAGGGGAATTTTCAACAGGTTGACTTAAAAATAAGTTCCACCAATGAATGTGACATTCAAAAAACTGGTATTAAGCTCCCCAAAGGAGAAGCTTCAGTTGATTTGAAGAGTCCTGATATATTAACAGAAAGCTCATCAGTTGTGGATGGAAAAAAAGTGAAATTGGAAGGTCCTGAAGGGAAGATTAAAATGCCCAAATTTCAGAAGACAAAGTTTGGAATCTCCCTAACAAAAGGGAAAGTCCCAGAGACAGAGATCAGCTCTCCAAAAATAGAAGCTGAGCTACCCCAGCTAAGAATGACAAATGAAATTGCTGACATTGCTGTGGGAGTTCCAGCATCAGAACTTATATCTGATATGTCAGATCCTGGAGTAGTTGATGGTAAGATAAAAGCACCCCAAGCTCTGATGGGTGGCATTGAAGATGCAAAGGTGGACATGAACACCCAGTCAATGTCTAAACCAAAGAGAGAGGGAGTTGCTGAGAGCCTTGAGGAGAAGGAAATCAAATTAAAAGAACACGAAATAAAAGCTGAAGAAGTTCAGGCTGAAGAACATCAGGGATGGTTTAAAATGCCAAAATTCAGAATACCTGTATTTGGCAGGTCACCCTTAAAGGAAAAAAAAAGTGATGCTGCTATTGAAAGCAGTATGGAAAAAGCTCAGGCAACTATTCCTTCTGCCAAAGTACAAACTGAAACAAGTATTCCTGAAAGTACCTTCTCATTACCACATGCAGTTGCTGAAATTACTATTGGAAAAGAAGGGATTCAAAAATTAGGAGATTCTGTAAAGAGTTCTGATGTTAGCTTGCCAAAGATGGAAGAAAATATTTCATTATCCACAGAAAGAACAGAGAGTAGAGTGAATATTCCAAAAACTGAAACTTACGCAGATGTAGTTAAGCGCAGTGTTGAAGGACATACTTCAGAAATCACAGTGTCTGCAGCAGAATTGTCTAAATCATACCCAAGTGCTTCAGAGACTGACAAGGACAACAGTTCAGCAAATAGGTTTCCAGAGCATAAAGGCAAATCACAGGATATAGAAGTCCCAAAGGTAGAAAGTTCCATGAAGTTAGAGACATCTGGGGTAGGATGCAAGCCATCATCAGCTGAAATTACTCTGGATGCAAAATAGAAGAAAAGAGATGTAAGTCTTCCAAAGGAAGGGCTAGATATTCAAAATAAAGAGGCAGCAATTAAAAAAGGAAAGATAAAAGGCGAGGCAAAAATCATAGGGAAAGATAGTGAAGAAAGTCAATTAAAAAGGACTACATGTGAATGGTCATCAACAAAAGGATCAGAAGATGGTACTTATGTTACTGCTAAGCTGGAAGAGCTAAAGGTAGAAGTTCCAACAGTGAAGACGGATGTTAAAATTACTACAGTAGATCCTGAAATGAAATTTCAAGTGAGAAGTGTTGAAAAGGATGTGTCTGCAGGAGTGGAAGTGCAAGTAGAAGACAGAGCAGAAACAAGCAAAATTAAAGCATACAAGTTTAAGATTCCAAAGTTTGGAATGTTGCATTCAGAATTCAAGGGGTTTGAAGGTGATACCGATTTGCCAAAGTCAGAAGCTGATTCAGGACCTAAAAGTAAAAGAGACACAGCAGAAATGCAGTTGCAAAAACCAGAAGGATCTACTGGCCTGGAAACTCGAGCTCTAGGTCATATAGAATCATCTGCCAGAATAACAAGAGAAACAGTGGACCAAACACAAACTGTCCCAGAAATAAGTGTAAGAATTCCCAAACTAAAAATACCAAGATTCACTTTCAGAACTCTCCCAATTGAAGCTGATGTTTTACTGTCAAAAGTAGTAACAGATCCAAAGGGATCTAGTACTGACATTGAAATAGTAAAACTGCAAGCAAGCTCTGCTATCCCTGAAGAAACACCAGGAGCTCTAGAGGGGGATATTCAGAAAGCAAAAAGCAAAATTTTAACACTGACTGAACCTGACATTAAAACAGCTCAAATGACAGCTACCATAGAATCTTCTCTTTCAAGTGCAGGGCAATCCATCCATTGGTCTTACATAGAGGGCCAAGAAGTAAGAGAGAAAGTAGAACCTGAGCATGTTGCTATTGAGCGGTGTGAGATTTACACTACTGAAATACTGAAAGAATCAGAGATTCTGTCATCAGAGGTCAAAACTGCTGCTTTGGGATTCTCATTGCTCAAGGCAAAGTTGCCTGAATCCCACAGTGATTTAGATGTGCTGGTCCAGCAGCCATCTCCAACGGGAGATGCATCAGTGAAAAAACCTACAGGTGCTGGTGAAAGCTTTGGAGTAGCAGCACAGAGAACTGGCAGTGCTGAGCTTAAACTATCTGACAAACCACACCGTGAGTCTGAAGAATCTAGAGGAAAAGTAAGTTTAACAAAGTTAAAAGCATCTGCTGCAGGAGTAAAGTGTTCCAGTAAACTTGAAGAGAGTTTTTCTGATAAATCACCAGAGGGAATAACTGCAGTTTCTCTCTCTAAAGATGAAGATGTAGCTGAAGCAGTGGAAGATGAAGAAAAAGACATAACCAATGAGAAAGAAAAGACTGATAATAAAAGATCTCCTGGAAGATTCAAATTTTGGCTTCCAAGTATTGGTTTTTCATCTTCTGGGGATGAAACAAGCACAGATGCAAAACCAGAAGTAAAAAAATCAGTTCCAGAAGATGTGAAACCTGCTGACACATCAGATGATTCCTCTAAGCAGGCTGAAAAACCTGGATGGTTTAGGCTTCCCAAGCTTGGTTTCACATCTCCTTCCAAAAAGGCTAAGTCTGTTGACAAAGAAGAGGTGGATCATAAAGAGGGGAGACTCTCAGATGAGGATAGCCCAACAGATAAACCAGATGTGTTTTTTGATGCACAAGAAAGCTTATCACCTAAAGAAATAGGAGAGGGTGAAAAAACTGAAATTGATGGGGCCTCATCTATTGTGACATCTTCAGCAAGAACTGAACTAATCTTGTTGGAGGAAGAAAAAGATAGTAAATCTAATATTGTTGGAGATACAACCAAATGAAGGTTGTATTTTCTCAATCCTCAATGAAAACAAAATAATCCATATGTACAGAAGAGAATTTTCTACTAACTGAAAATTAAAACCTAAGGCTGGTATTCATGAAAACACTTGAACAGAATTTACTACATTGAAATTTTCAAGTACATGGACGTACTAGACTGTACACTAATAAAAATAATGATTTCTTCATATCTACTCCAAGGGCAACAATTATGACAGGTGCAGAGGGGCCCATAGTTTGAGCAAAGTCTGAGTAGATACCAGAACCATGAAAGTAAATCATTGAAAGGCTCAACAATAGCAAAAGACTTTTTAAAGAGGCTTCTCAAAATACACCAGTTATATTTAGATTACCAATTATTTCCAGAATGGGTTCTAAACGAGTACTATGAGAACTATACTTACCTGTTTATATTTTGGAACTTCTTGATCTACTTTTGCTTTGCTATTAAAATGTTTTTCTTTATTTCAGCTATAGTAGTATGTATATTCCACAAACACTTTAAAATATAAAATAAAAATTAAATACTAGTGTAGAGAGACTAATGCTTTGCCTCTTCTTCTCTTCTCATTTTTCAGTTATTGTGGTGGGTCATATTTAGCCTTACAATAATTTAAAAAAACAGCAAAAACCAACAGGATAATTTCAAGACCAAAAACATGTAATTAAATCATGTTTGTAAGATACCAGGATAAAACATGCTTACAAAGAATATTATTCAAATGTGGATAAATAAATTTTTATGTATATACTTATGGGATAGTTAAATGCTTAGAATGATCTGCCACACTGGTGGAATTGCTTCAGAGATTTTCCGGGGAAGGAGGTGTATATAATTATTTGCTCCTTTGTTTATATTAACGCTTCTCTCAAGTGCACAATGAAAACCAGAGTGCATATGTGACAGCCTTCACATGTACCATTAAAACACTGTCTGTATTCTTAATTCACAATAAACTCACCATACAAATAACAGCTTGAGTACCATGAGTTACTGACATTTCTGATTTGGGAAATCCCAGCCCAAATTTGCAGAAGTTTGCATGTACTTCACTGCTGAGATGGATGCTTAATGACAGTTCCTAAATACAGGGGTTATGCAGAATTTTCACTTACTACAATCCCAAGTTGGATCAGAGAATATGTTGAGTCGGAAGGAAGCTGTTAGGATCCTTGAATCCCACTCCTGGCCCTGCATAGGACACACCAAGACTCACACCATGTGTGATATTGTGATATCTCCATGCCTGAGAGCATTGTCCAAAGGCTCCTTGAACTCTGTCAGACTTGGGGCTGTGACCACTGCCCTGGGGAGCTGTGCCAGTGTTCAAGCACCCTTTGGGTGAAAAACCTTTTCCTGACATCCATCCTAAACCCCTCATTACTCAGCTGCAGCCATTTCCTCAGGTCCTGTCACTGGCCACGAGAGTGAAGAGATCCATACCTGCCCCTCTGGTTCCCTCATGAGGATGTTGAAACCCCAGTGAGGTCTCCCCTCAGTCTCCTCCAGGCTGAACAGACCAAGTGACTTCAGCCACTCCTCATACAGCTTCCCCTCCAGACCTTTCACCATCCTTGTGGCCTACTTTGGATGCCCTCTAATGTCTNTCTAGGTGAAGCCTCCTCAGAGCAGGGCAGGACAATCCCCTCAAATACAAAAAACATTTTCCAAGGGACTTTACTCACTAGTTCCCTGAGCAACCTGAAGTCACCTCTCCTCCTGTCCAGAGCTGAAGTTTTGCTGTCCCTTTTCCTCCCATCAGCAGAGATTTTAAACTTAATTTCTTTATGGTCTCTTTGGCCAAGATGGCTGCAATCACCACTTCACTCACGAGATCCTCTCTCCACAATGACAACTGCAGACATGCTTCATTATAGTAGTTTTCTCATCCTGTACTTCTCCATATTCTACTTAGTACAGGAAAGAAGACACAGTAAAACACATAGGAAATGGGTTGTAAGTGAAATGTATTTGGCGGTCTAACCACCTGTAGATTGAGATGTTGTTCATTTCCACATCATAGAATCACAGAATGTTAAGAGGACAGAAGGAACCTTAAAGATCATCCATCTAACCCCCTGCCACGGGCAGGGACACCTTCCACTGGTCCAGCTTGCTCAGAGCCCCATCCAGCCTGGCCTTGGACACTCCCAGGGATGGGGCAGCTGCAGCTTCTCTGGGCAACCCATGCCAGGGCCTCAGCACCCTCACAGTAAAGATTTTTTACTTATAGCTGAGCTAACCCTGTTTCACTTTAAAGACATAGAGAATAGAACAGAATAGAATAGTTAACTGAAAAGGGCCCACAATGATCATCCAGTCCAAGTGCTTGACTACTTTAGGGATGACCAAAACATAGGAAAAACATTAAGGGTTTTAAGGGCATTGTCCAAATGCCTCTTGAACACTGACAGGCTTGTGGCATTGAATACCTCTCACGACAAGTCTGTTTTAGTGCTACCAGTCTCTTGGTAAGGAAATGTTTCCTCATGTCAAGTCTGAACCTCCCTTGATGCAACTTTGAACTATTCCCACTCACCCTATCACTGGATTCCAGGAAGAAAGAATTGGCACCTCCCTCTCCACTTCCCCTCCTCAGGAAGCTGCGCCACCACAATCCACCCTGCAACTAAAGCTGACTTTTCTGGGCCTCTACAGAGAGCTGAGGTCTGTGAGTCAGTGCCCATGACCCAAGAGCCGTCCTCTAGGGCCCGTGGAGATATTCATGACTGTCAAGAAATTAAGTGTACCCTTCATCAGTACATGGATGAAAGCAACAAAGGTATGTTTTATCTGGAACAACTGAGAAAGCAAAATCCTGGGTAATGGCAGGAAGAAATGTGAACAGATAATACTAAAGCTTTTGGAACAAGCTGGTGTTTAATGTGTGAAGCCAGGTGACTTTGTGGTCTTGTCAGCACTCATGGAGCCAGCTAGGTTCTGTCTTGCTGTCATCTGCATTACTGTTGCAGCACTGTAGCCACAAGACACTGCACCAAACCAAGAGCTTCCAGAGTGATCCTGCTGTGACAGCAGTGCAGCAGCTCCACCTGAAAGCCACTCCAGTAAAGCAGAGCCAATTCACACACCTTGTACTCCCTCATAACACAGGTACATGAGAGGAGCTGATCGGAGGAGCATATCCATGCTCAAGAGCTAAACCAGCAACTTTTTCTATACATGAATAAAGCAATACTGACAAAAATCTGAACAACCTACAGTCAGACTAGAAAATCATAGAGTATCCTGAGTTGGAAGGGACTTACAAGGTCCAACTCCTGGACCTCTTGGGATTGTACTCTACACAGTTCAACCCCAAGAATCACACCACATCTCCAAGAGTGTACTTCAATTGCTTCTTGTGATAACTTCCCTGGGGAGCCTTTCCACTGCCCAGCCACCCTCTGGGTAAAGACCCTTTTCCTAATAGCCAATCTGCCCAAGGATGGTGCTAATAAATGCCACTGGAGGACTCAGGTTACATTTGGTACAGTCCTTAGCTTGGGGAAATCACAACCTAAATAAAAGGGATAAGTAAGAGACGAATGTATAAGGACTATTATTAACCCTGTTTCATAAATGGAGAAAAATTGAGACTCAAAGCCTGGTTATAACTTACATGATATTCTACCTTTCTAATAGAAAACAAGTAAATGGGAATTAACATAAGAATGGGCTTCAAAAGTCTCACAAGAAACCAGGGAAATAATCTCAAGTTCCTCTTAGATCCAGTTCATTTTATTAATTGTAAACTCCCCCCTCACTTCCCCATATGTAGAGGAAAACCAACAGTGATGTCAGTGGAGAAAATAGAGGAGCACTCTGCTAAGTGTCTTTTTTTCTTTTATAAGCCAAACTTTAACCCATCTGAGGTTTAGATGGCCATAAGAAAATTCTTCCAGCTTGTCCAGAAACTCAATCCCAGTGAACAACTAATTCAGCACTGTCAGATTTGAGCTCACAAGTAGAAGAGGTTTTCTTCTGCAATATCCAGCCCTGCCAAAATAGAAAAATACAGCTTGGAGTGCCATCTAGAGGAATGCGCTCCTCTACAGGAAACTGTTGATTGAAGATGTAACATCACAAAAATTTTCAAGCTAACTCTAGTAAGGAAATAGGGGATGAAAGCACAAAAAAGCAACTGCATGTTCCTCAATATTTTGGCATGTATGTGAATACTCCCAAAATTTCAGTGACATCTGTACATGTAACTACATGTCTTTAAAAAACCTGCCACAGTAACAAGAAGCATTGCTCTGTAATGACGGATAAGATACTCCAAGGAATCTTGGAAGTGTCTGAAGAGATAGCTAAGGAGCAACCTGGGAACCAAAAATGGTACATTGATGGGGGTCACCTCTGAAAGTCCTTATTTGTATGGGGATTTTTGTGTATGCAGAGCCCTGGCAAGGCTCATGGAGCTCCAGCCCAGTGTCACTCACAGCACTCACAGCTGGAGCACGTGCCCTGCTCGCCTTTCCTGTCACTTCAGAAAGTCACTCAGGGCAGGGCTGTGGTGGATACTGATATCAGGCACCAGATGGCTCAGAGCTGAGGTCCCTGAGTTACTGCAGGAGGAAGGGCAGCCCAGAGACACGACACTGCTGAGGGCCGGCACCAGGGCAGCCCAGAAGGAGCAAGGAGGCTCTCCAAGCACTGCCCACAGTGCAAGTGGGATGCCCTAGACAAAGCAGCACCCATGCTGCAGCTTTGCCTTGCTCTCCCCATCCTGTTTGCTGCACAAAACCGACACCCAGTCATCCAAACATCCCCAGACACTCAGGGTTCCAAGGCAGCTGAGTTGGAAACTGGCCCCAAGGTTTAAATCCCGGGCATTTATCTCTAATAGCTAGCCTCAACACTTAGAAACAGGTATTTCCCTGTATCTCTAATTTCTAAACTCTTTAAAAAATCTGCCCTTGCTATTGTAGGTGATCATATACACGGTTAAGGTGGCCAGGAGTTTATTAAAACTGTTTAAACACATGTAAGCAAACACTTTTAATGGAACATTTAGGTTGAAATATATAGTTTCCAAAGATAAAATAGCACAGCAATAATGATCTGTGTCTCTGATGTTTGCTTTAATGCCAGACAGCTTGTCTGCATAAAACACTGTATGCATTTCATTAACTCTGCAATGAGGTAATCACATACACAAAAAATCAAACATCACACATTCACTAATGGTTTTGCAGGTAGAGTCAACAATCAGAAATTCTCATGTCATCAATGTGGGTGCCACAAGGAAGTGATTTCTCTGACAGAAGACAAAGAGAAGAGAGTTCCTTGATTTGCTCATGAACAAGATTCAAATACATTTTTTTTTGTTTCTATTTGAAATGTGCATTTCAATTCACTTCAGGGTCTGCTTCCCAGTTACAGTCTTTCTGTCCCTGCACATCTTCCAGATTCACTGCATATTTGGAATTCCAGTCTCGCTCAAAAAGATTTTTCAGCTGTTCCTGGACAGGTTGTTGCCTTCTGTGCAGGTCGGTCGAATTCTGTTTGATAATTAGTCCCACGCCAGCTGTATCAGTGAAGTAGTTTTCTGACCAATTGGAAGTCCCTATGCAATGGAAAAGCAGCTGATTAGAAAACATTAATTTCCCAGTGTTCTGTTTGATCTCTGGGCTTTGTTGATTTGCTCTATGACTGCAAATCTCAGGACCAAAGAAGCAGCAAAAATCAGGTCACCTCCTTCTTATGCCAGACCTCAGGTTTTGAAAAGTTGCTATTAACTGCAACACTGAGGGTTCGTAACCTTCTGATTTGTTACAGCTCGTGACAGAAAACACAAATCTACTCATAAACATGGCAATAAAGTGCAATATTTGAGTGTTAAGAGGAGTAAAAGCCAGTGTTTGACATAGGTTTCTGTGTTTAAAGAAAAAAGTCGTTAATGGATTTAATTCTCTACACTTGTTAAACAAAAGGAGAAACTGGACTCTTCATCGATAAACCCTCAGGAGCTGTTCTGAGCTTGACATGCAAATCCTGCTTCTAAACCAGGCAAAGCTGGGAATCCAGCTGCAGACACTGTCTAGGGCTCTCTCCAAAGCTATCTCAATTCAGAAGATCAAGCACTGTGAAAAACACATATTTTATCACTTACACACTTCCCCTCATGATCACCTTAGCCAGAAAAATCTGTAAATTCCGGAAGGTGCTTAGGCATGAAAACAAATTATCTGCATATATGCCTTCAAGTATAGAACAAGTTATTAAAGTATTGAAGGCAATTGGAGCTGTAAACCCTCAGCCAGTTGGAATATCAGGCTATTTGCTGGTGTGTATTGCTGAGAGGATGAGCTGGCTGAAATGACAGAGCACTTTCACATCCCCTTTCTCAAGGGGTCCTAATAAAAGAGTGAAATGTAAACACCCCAGCTTTCAGGAACAGCGCACAGTTGACATTACTGTTTTCTCATTTTCTTTCCTAGAGTTCTGTTTAACAAACTGTGCATGGAATTAATTCCTCCCAGCAGTTCCTTTTTATTAAAGCACGATAATGTTATATACTGGAGCACAAGCTATCCCTGTATCATTCTGAGCACACAGGCTGTGAAATTCCCACTGTGTTTGTCACAGGCTGTGCACTCAGCCTTGTCATGCTCTGTTCCTAATGGTTCACAATCATATGAAATAATCTCTTACTGAACTTGACCTACATTATTGTCTCCACTTCTTTACCTAGGACAGACTTTGCTTTATATGGCAAAATGAGGTATTTTTTGGTATTGCAGGTGATCCTATCTCAGTATCAGTCCAGTAGATCTGGAGATACTGTAAGTATTTCGAATAATGGAATACATACCGATGTAGGCTACTTTATCAGTGACCATGTATTTGTTGTGATTCACTCTCCCATGAGGAATGTTTGTGTGATTCAGAACGGGAACAATGAAGAGTTTCTGGAGGGAGAGAAATTAAAAATATTAACACAAATACTAGAGTAGGGAATAGACTTCATGATTGGACAGTGTATGTTTTCTGTAGTTTCAAAGAATAGAATAGCATGGGAAGAACAGAAGGGAACATACTGCACTCTGTTATTGAATAGATCGTAGATGAGATTTTACTCCTTTCCAAGAAAACTAGCAAATAATACTTCCACTATACATAAAACTGGATAAGCAATTGAGATCAGATACAGATAGTGTTTGCCTCACAATGTTCCATTAGTGGCACAGCTATTATCATTACAGGGCAGACAATTAAATGCAGTTTTAGGCAGCTGTTTAATAGATCTGCATTTACCACTGATTGCTGCTCTTATTTTGTGTGAGAATGGGCTGATCACAGACACGAGGGGTACTGCAGGCAACTACAATGCCTAACTTTTTGCGTTAACTCTTAGCAAAATCTACATTTCCCTTTTTATGTTTTTTCTGGAACCCACTCCATCTTCTGTGATATCTCTCTGTTGTGATTACTGCATCATTGGGACCATCCATGCCATCCCCACTCCACTGGATGCATTCCAGCCTAATGCCTATGGCATGTGTACAAATTTAGTATTCAAGAGTAGATTTATCTGTATAGGCAGACAGCAGAGCTCTCAATTTAAAAAAAAACAACCCAAAACCAAAACTGATAGCAATTAGACTGATTTAACATATTCCATGCAGGAAAAGGTCTCTGAGAGGAGAACTAAGTTATCATATAAACTGTTACTGTCATGATGCTCAGCAAAAGCAATTGCCTGGATAATGTCTCAACTGCCACAGCCAGGCACATACCTGATATCTCTAGTAGGTTGAAATAGTTGCTTTCTCAAAGATTATATATGGGACCTTATTTTCACAAAAATGGGAAGTAGTTGCTGCCAAAACAGACAACCTGCTTCTCTGAAAGCTAATATTTGTACACACAAACAGCTGCTTAGTCTCAAAATTCAGTGTGGGGGCCATATCCTCAAGCTGTCTTTCCAAAATCAGGTTTTTTATCCATACCACGTCGACACTGATGTGGACATGTGGGTTGTTGAGAGCACGCAGGGACCTCAGGTAGTGGAGCATGGCTGGGTCAGTGTATGCCCAGCAGCTGACCAGAAGCCGGACTTGCACTCTGTGGTTGAAAGCTGCACGTCTCAGGGCATTGTCAATGGCTGGCCAGTATCTGCAGAAAAGGAGGTGAGTGCAAAAGGGGATTTTTTTTTTTTTAAACAGTTCACTAGAAAGCTGTGATGTTAAACTGAGAGTAGGAGTGATAATGCACAGATGGGATTTCTGATGTCTAGTAAGTGAAGCACTCGTGGCTTCCCTGAAGGTACAAAAAGGTTTCTGCCTTCTACCAAGTCCATTCTTTTCACAGAACGTGTTTTGAGACCTCCAGACTCTGCCAAATTCATCCAAAAGTTTACAGCTTAGTAAAGTGCACACACAGATACACAAACAGCATGGTGCCACCATGCTCATCTCCTTAGGAATCTAAAGATAACAATGGCAACTCCAGGGTCAATCTAGTTCATACAGCACAGAGTAAGAAGGACAGTGCAGAGCCCAGAGGAAAGTCTAAGAACCATTTTGCAGAATATGGCTTTTTCAGGCCCCTGGAGACTGATTCCAGGGTCAGCAGTGGTCCTGTGCCATCAGCCAGCATGGATAGATTCTATCCCTCCCCACCCCTCCCTGTCCTCATTGTGTGTGCCCAAGGTAATGGACACAGCTGTGCTCTCCATGTTCCCTGAACATGGGAAAATCCATTTTCCTGACACTTGTGTTGGCTGTATCTATGGGGAACATTTTTAACGTCCTTCACCCAGCTACACAACACTAAGAGCTGGACAATGTGCATCCCAGGGCTGCTTAACTCCAAACACCCACATGGCATTTTCATTCCATAGATCCTAACAAATGCTGCATGGAGGGAGACGAGCATGTTTAGTGCAAATTGGAGGGCTGATACAGAGAGAGGTCCAGCATTTGCTCACAGTCCCATGAGCAATGATGAATTAATTTGCCTAACTTAATCCTTTTGGTCTTGTGTACAAAGGCCTGAATTCTCTAATCCTCCCCATTGCATCGTCCTATTGCAATCAATGGCCTGGCCACGTGCTCTAAGTCTCAGGCTTGACTTACAGATCCTGAAAAGCTTGGAAAATCATGCCATTTGAAATACAATTTTTGAACGGTTTCAATTTTTAAAATATATCAGTTTCTAGTTGATTAACACTCAGGCGTTAGACAGCAGCTTTGTTCCCTCTGCCTCAGCTGCTGGAGGAACCTAACCTGAACTAATCAGCTTCAATTCATGGCACTACAGCTGGTTGCTGTGGAGATAGCCCGAGGCCCTGTGCTGCTTTCCCTGGGCCTTTCAAACTCTTGTTTGCATCTGATCAGCCCTAGATGTCACAAACTGTGGATTAAGCCTTTAGATGAAGAATAAGGACTATTAATGCACTCAATCCTAAGGGGGAAAGAGACTTTCTGGGAATTTACTCTTGGCTGAAGTCAGAAGATGAGAAACCCAGAGACTCAACTATACTACATAGAAACTGAAAATCCTCTGAGCTGCTTGATTTTTTAAATATATCCTCCAGGTAGAGGCTAGTCTTGAGATTTTGTTTCTTGGACAGTAGAATTATCTGTGTCTCTCGATTATCCTAAATTCTTCCCATTAACACACCTATGCCCTCGCTGAACAACAGAGGCTTTACACAGTTGTGACAGAGAATATGATATCATTCTGGCTAAATGGCAGCCTAGAGCTCACCCTATTCAACAAGCCATGTTGTACACAATTCTCCTTGAACTTCTTTCTCAGATTATTTAGATGGTTGGAAAACTCAGAAATGTTGTAAGCAGATAATTCGGAGCACTTGGTTGCATGTAAACATCCTAATCCAAGCATATCTAAGAGGACTGGGGAGTGTTAGTGCTGCCCCATGACTGAATAACTTTCTCTGCTTCTCAGGTTTGGGTGCAGAGTCTGCACAGTTCTGCTGTGACCTTGGCAGTGTCTGGGACCGTGGCACTGGGTCACCACAGGCAGGCCCAAGGCCAGGCTGGATGGGGTTTTGAACAACCTGGTCTAGTGAAAGGTGTCCCTGCCCATGGCACAGGAGGGGAGGAACAAGATGGTCTGTGACCCAAACCATTCTATGATTCTGTGATTACTCCAGATCATCACTACCACTTTCTCTTTGAGGCTGCTACTGGAACTTAGATGGAATTAATAAAACAAAACCAAACCACCAAACAACAACAAAAACCCCAACAACCCCAACAAAAAAATAACACCAACCCCCAAACAAACAAAAAAACCTCCAGAAGTTTCTTTTTGAGGCTGTTTCCATTCTTGCTGCAAAGGTCAGGACAATCAAGAACCACTCTCTAAATTGTGGGTCAAGTTCATCAAGCAGGAAATAAAGCAGCAAGTCAAGACTCTTCAGAAGTAAAAGACAGCAAGAAAGAAAAACAGGAGCAAGAAAGGAGAGCACAGCAATGTTTTCTCTGAAAAATCTGATGTCAGATATACTTCTGGTGTTCCCTTTCCTCTCTCTATTCATAAAACTACTGTGTTGAATTTTGGAGGACGCTGGACCTGACTGTCTCTAGTATGGCATTTCACAGCTTGCCTGCTGAGTGTAGAGCACAGGAGGCTGCTCTAAAACACCTGCAGAGCACACAGGTACTGGATATCATCCTTCCTGCAGCATCAGAATCCTAGAATTGTTAAGTTCTGGAAAAGACTTTTAAGATCAAGTCCAGCTCTCAGTCCAGCACCAGCCCCAAGTTTACCACTAAACCATGTATTCAAGTGCCATATCCACAGATTTTTTTACACACTTACAGGGATGGTGACTCCACCACTTCCCTGAGTATCTGTTCCAATACTTGACAACCCTTTCCACAAATTTATTCTTCCTAATATCCAGTCTAAACTTCCCCTGGCACAACTTTTCCATTTCCTCTCATCCAGTCCCTTGGTACCTGAGAGGCACAATCTAGGGGATGGTTGTGGATGCAGAGAAAAGCCTCAGTTCTGTCCACTCTGAATACTTTCATTGCAGAAGGAGGGGATTTATTTCTTTTTTTTTTAAATAGTAGAAGTAACTGATTTGCTCAGGATTAAAACTGTACCTTTTTGGATTAATAAAACGGCTGGTAGGGAAATATTCCATAACAGAAACATAGACAAACTTCTGTGCCTGACTGATAATACTGAGTATAGCACTGAGGTCGTGGGTCCGACCTTCTGGACAAAATGCAGGAGGGGAAGCCTGTAAAAAAAAGAAAACATGCAGATCAGTGATTTAATTTTTTTTCTCTCTCAGACTGTGACTCATTTATGTTTAGATCTGTCTAGTTTCCATTAAAATATTACAGAGCACTTGAGATGAACCACCATCTTCCCTCATACATTCCATATGCTGCTGGGTCAGACACTTCTTCATATATTGAGCCTACAGGTGATTAGAAGAGACCTGCACACTGTTCCTGCCATACAATTTGACAGCTAATGATGAGTTTATCCCTATTCTTTGAATAGTTCCAGAAAAAGCTACTTATTTTTCCTAATATCCAATCTAAACCTTCCCTGGCACAACTTTTCCATTTCCTCTCATCCAGTCCCTTGGTACCTGAGAGGCACAGTCTAGGAACAATTTATTATCCACCTGGAGCACAAGCAACTGAGGAGGACAGCTGAAGAAACTTTCCTGTTCAGTCCTTAAACAGTTTATATTCTGCCATGTTATTTTGAAACATACTTACGGAAAAATAGGTTTCTGTCAAGACTCCATTAAATTCCACTTCCAGAGGGTGATGGTTGTTGATGAGGGTAGAATAATTAAGAGGCCAAGGGAATGGGATGGTAGCATTAGGATATCCAACATCCCAGTAGGTACTAAATGTTTTCCAGAGGTCTTTGGCCAAACAGCTGCAGTTGTACATCACAGCACCAAACTCTTTCACCTGCAAAGAGAGCAAGCTGTGTCACAGCCCCACAAGGATCCACCCCCAGGGGTTTCTTTGCTGTTTCTTCTGCTCTGACAATATTTTAAAACATTATGATTTTTTCTCTGTTAGCTGCTAGGATGTGAATTTTCCCCCAGATCTTTGAATATGCAGCAGCAGAGGTTACCTGAGATAAAGATCTCCAGTCCATGTTTGCACTACCAATATATATGTGTTTCATGTCTACTATCCAGAATTTGCTATGCAACACTCCTCCTGTCAAACGTCCAAAATC
>VZUA01045283.1:8063-23954 GCA_013401035.1 Horornis vulcanius
GCTGAACACCTGCCCAACCATGGGAAGTGGTGCATGAATTCCCTGGTTTGTTTCGCTGGCACACAGGCTTTTGTTTTCTTGTTAAACTGTCTTTATCCCAGCCCATGAATTTTTTAACTTTTGCCTTTCTGATTCTCTCCCCCATCCCACCGGAGGGTCGGTGAGTGAGTGGCTGTGTGGTGCTTAGTTGCTGGCTGGGGTTAAATCACAGCATTTGGACTTCAAAGGTTTGGTGTTTTAAGTTTCAGGATTGATTTAAACAGGTCTTGGATGAGAACAAACTTACATAAGCTTAAATGGACAAAAAACTCGATAGATTAATGTTCTAGTAAAGCCACCACAAAAAATTACACTTCTTTACATAATTTTAAAATAGTTTTTAAAAACCTGTGATCTGGGCTGGTTTTTTCCCCCCATGTTTACAACATACTTCAATAGATACACTAGCAAAAATAACAGTAAGTACTATCTTTATCTTCCATTCTTCTTTATGTTCTCTCTTATCTACTTGCTAACAGCAAAACCAGTGAGTGAAGAGGGGTAAAAATAACCATTTCAAGGAAATGTAGAAGATACAGCTTCAGTAAGGAACTCAGTAGTGGTCCCACAGAAATGGGGAAGATGAATCATTTTGAGAAAGATGGAGATTGTCTTTAGAGGGTGCTGGAAACGACTCCCATTCCTGGGGTGGCCGAACGTTTGGATGCTCATGTGCCCATGCACACACAGATCTGATTTTTTTTTTGTCACTAGGGCATCCCCCTCTTTCCCATTCTGTGCAATTTATCAAAAACACAGATTTGGGATCAAGTCTGAAGGTTTATACTATCGAGTGAAATCTTTTCAGTTTAAATAAGTTATAAATTCCAGAAGTTGCCTTGCATCTTGCTTGCGTGTGTCACATTGGAAAGTTCTGGCAGCACATTAAAAACTGAGTGTAAATGTTAGAAGCAGTAAAACCCTTTTGAAAGAAAGAGCGGAGAATATTCTTGCCTATAAAAAAAACAAAACCCTAAAATAAACCATTTTTTATCTTTTAAATTTATAGTTTCCAATTCACTATGACATTTATTTCTGGAGCAAAGCTTATTACTGAAAATACTCTGTAAGTATTCCAGATTTATTTCGAAGATAAACATCAGTCTAGCTATTAAGTGCTATTTTTTAAATAGGTTTTCTTCTATTAGAAAGTAAGTCCAGAATATCTGTTGATAGTTTCGGGGCTCATTGTTTAAGAAAGAATAATAGATTGATGCTCACACATAAAAAGATAATTTTCCATGAATGGGTGCATCAGCCAGGAATAATGCAAGTCACAGTCTAACAGGATTCACACTACTCTGTCAAATTTGCTCCTTTCACTTGAAGGTGCTAATGCTGACATTTCATTCATATATGTATTCAATTACTTCAGTTATGTCCATTTCAATTGTAATTCCTGAAAAGATTTAAAGATGATGCAAATATCACTCTTATTTTATAGCCAGGGTCACAAAGAAGTAGCTACACTGCAGTCACCCCAGAATGCTGACGACCATTGGCTGTGTTAGGAATAAAAGCTATTTAAGAGCCTGAACCACAGGAAAATGATGCTTGACAAAAATATGTAGTGGGGTCTTCCTAGGTTTTGTTGCTTCACAATTTAAATAAGATAGAGTCAGAAATACAGAGTTTATGTAATTCAAAAGCTGGTTATTTTTCAATCTGTCTTTTCATTTCCTTCTTCTGGAAACAGATCTTGTCAGAATATGAAAAATTCCCATAGACAGGTAGCAAGGAGTCCAATTTTAGATGTTACGGAGATAATGGAGCAGTTTAATCTATTAAGAAATCTACACAACAGAACCATTTATATTGCTTCTCTATATATACCCCACTCTCAGTGTCTGCCAAGCTCTGAGCTACCAAAACAGTGTCAGTTACACCAAGTTACACCCTATCATATTCCTTGGGAACTGGAAGTTATTTAAAAGGAACCACATTAGCCATCATGTAACTTCAAGTAGCAAAAAAACCTTCAAAAATCTAGGATGTAGCTGTAGAGATAACACAGTAAACAACTATTTTTAAGAGCTTTCCTTGTTTCCTCCTTATCCAATAATACTTGCTTACACACATAGGAATTCATCTACAGGGCAAGGGGAAACATAAAAAGTAGGAACACAGAAGTACTTTTTAGAATTGCACACTAACTTAATAAAAATCTAAGTGCAAAAGCATATGGATATGTTTCCACTGCTTTTCACAACTTCAAGAGGAAAAACAAGCTTTTCTTTGGGGGAACTTTCAAATAAGCCTGATGCTTTAGGGAAGTACACTGATGTCAGGAGTAGCTAGAAATCTCATTCTGCTCTTACTGCTTCACTGCATTGACAGCTTTTAGGTTTTGGGGTTTGTTTTTTTTTTTTAAGATGACTTAACAGCTGGCAGAACACACATCTCCTCTCTCAAAAATCACAAGCAGATAATTTCTTTTTGCTGCACTGTTCCAACAAAGCAGACACAAAGGTGGCTGCACTTTCTCTTGAAAAGTTGGCTTTTTTTTTTTTCCTTCAGAACAGATGTGATCCCTTGAACATCCTACACTTGCTTGAGGATTCCTGCCAGACCCAGCTACACACAAAGCCACCAATTCCAAGCACAACTACAGCTGATAAATCAGTGTTGGCAACAATATGTCATTATCCTGTGCTGGATCACAAGGATGCATGCTAACTTTTGTTCCTCCACAGAGTGCTCCAAAGCAAAAAAGACTTAACAATCAAGACAACCCAGAATATCATGACCACAATCAGCTTTGTAGTCTTAAAGCTGCCTAAGAATAATATTTACTAACATGGAAATGAAGTTGTCCCGGGCCAGCACCTATGCAGAAGAAAGAGCATGCACTTTGTATGATACTATACTCAAACACAAAGAGCTGGCTAAGTGTAGATATCCTAAAAAAATATTTTGCTGTGACTCTTGCTATTACTCAAATACAAGCAACCTCCCAGGAAAATAGAACTTTCCAGAACACATGGCAAACCTGTCAATCTGACCAGTACAAATTTAACAAACACATACTCTGCCCTGATATGGAACCCTCTTACTCCCAAGCCAGACACCAGCAAGCACTGGTAGGACTATAAGTCTAGGCCATGCTGTTTAAAATGCTAACTTCTCTCTGACATTCTTAGAAGTATACATGTGCCAAATCTGAACAAAAATTTATGGCAAGACATTTGAAAGCTAGACTAGAAACTTATTAAAAAAAAAAACAAACCCACAACCAGAATTCTTTGAGTTTTAGCATCTGCTGTAAAGACCAAACTGACTAGGTCTGATATCAAAGTGAATACAGAAAACAGGTATGACAGGAATGACAGGATTTTTACATCTCTGAGCTTATTCAACTTTCCTACTCAAGCTAAAGGCACCTATTTCTAACTACATTAATGGCTTTTTTAAAGTTCTCATCTGTGAAGATCTTGCATTGCACTCTGACACAATCTTCAAGACCCGGGTTGTAACAGAATTCACTAACAATTTTTAAGCCTTCACCAGGGATTCAAAAGAAGAATGTCTGCACATCAGTCCAATAATCAAATGTCTTCCAGTTACCTTTTTTACTTAGGTCAATAGCAGCTTCTAGAAGAACTTCTAATTCCCCCTTCGGCAATACAGGAACAACCCATCGAGGCCTATATTCAAAAACAAACAAACCCAAGTTCAATTGTGCTTCTGAAAAATCAAGAATTCTTGCCCCATTGTAATGCTTTTAAATATAGCCTCAGTACATAGATTTTTAAATGCCTTGACGAGTATTACACTAAGCAATCCAACCCAAACAAAAACGCATTCTGCTTTAAGCTTCTCTTTACAACTTTAACCCAACAAAAAAAGCATTTCAAGAAATCCAGTGGAACAGAGATACAAAAATTCTGATTCCACTATCAAGATGTTTGCACAAATCATCTACACCTTGTCAAAAAAGCATGAAAATACCTGTTGATCATGTCATCCAACTTTGCCAGGTCTGTGTGTGGAAATGCAGGCTCCTCATCTTCAATCTGGGGTGGAGCATCAGCTTGGCCCTGCTCATCAGGCGGGGTAGCTGGGGAGTTCTCATTGGAAGAATCAGGTGAAGAAGTCTAAAATTGGGATGAAAAATACTTTAAGTACTACCTGCACTTGTTCTGGCAGTTTTCTGTCATAATGTATTCCAATCATTTCAAGTACATATCAATACATTTTGATTTCAGATTTATTAACAAAAAACGGAGCATAAAATGTGCTATTTTTTTTATCCTGGCAGTTTAAAAATCAAGCTACTTTCCCAGTGACGAAACTGGGGTTTTTTTGGTAACAGATTCTACTTTCAGCAGATCATTTTTCCAGAAAGTGAAACAAATACACCGAACCTCCAGTTTTTACAAATCTTGTCCAGAAAAATTACTTTATGTAGAGAAATAGTTTTCAACAAAAGCGCAGAAGAAAACAATCATGAAAAACTCTTTCTTAAAGAGTTTGCTAAAAATGAGTAGTAACTACTATAACCATCTACTAATCAACCTCAAAGAACATGATTGTTAAACCCACTTTGATGGGCCATGCAAAACACAACACATTTTGCAGATGTCGCTTATTCATACACAGAAATAGTATGAACTGACAATAAGATTTAGGAAGACAAAACCTAAAGAACATTTTTCACCTACTGTGCCACATCTGGTTGGCAGGGAGTGTTATTTTCTTCACAGCTGCCTGTAGGGTGCTGTGTTTTGGATTTGTGACCAAAGCAGCACTGGGAACACACCAGTGTTTTGTCTGTTGGTGAACAGTGCTGACACAGATTCAAAACCTGCTTTTCTTTTTGATAACTTCTGTCAGAACTCAGATACAAGCAGGAGATAGCATGAGGCAGAAGCAGGAAAAGCCACCTGGGATGTTGTCAGAGTGTGAAGAAATGAAATGTGGATAGCTGTTGTCTCACCTTCCAGCCTTCGAGTCCTTGGAGTCAGAAATTTCATGTGAACAAAAAATGTTTACAGAATTCTTTATCTTATTTACGTTCCTTTCTGTGAAAGGACTATTGATGGACACTTTCTCAGACCAGTGGAATTGAAGAGGTTGAACCTCTATCTTCCAATGTGGTCTCTTTTCTAGAAATCTATATAAGCTGTAAGTAAATTAAACTTCCTCTTTTCCCGCTTTGACTCCGTGGTGATCACTGCGTCTCCCTTGTGACGGCACTGCCTCACAGATAGCCAGGGCTCGCTTGTAATTAAACCTGGCTAAGGATGTCAAGGGTAACAACAAGGGCTTCTTCAAACATACCACAACCAAAATAAATACATGGGGAAATGTGGTCCTGTTGCTGTCTCAGCCAGGAGACTGGGGAGGAGATCTAGAGAAAGAAGTTTCTTTTGGTTGAGAAGACTGGGTAGAGACCATGTAATTAAACTTCAAATCCACAGGTCCATGGGCCCTGATGGAGTGCACCCACAAGTACTGAGAGAACTGCTGGAACCATAGTGAGGTAGGAGAGGTGAGTGAGGGCTAGAAAAGAGCAAATGTCAGCCCAGTCTCCAATAAGGGCAAGACGGTGGACCCAGGGAACTACTGGCCAGACAGCCTCACTTCAACCCCTGGAAAACTGACAACAGTTAACTCTGGAGGCCATCTCTACCCACGTGGAAGACAAGAAGATGATCAGGAGAGGTCAGCACGGATTCACTAAAGATAAATCATGCTTGACCACCCTGACTGCTTTCTGTGATGAAACAGCTACCTGGATGGATGAGGGGAGAGCAGGGGATGTTGTCTGCCTTGATTTCAGCAAGGCTCAGACACCGTTTCTCACAGCACCCGCATTCACAAACTCAAGAAATGAGGACAGGGTGAGTAGACAGTGAGGTGGATTGAGAACTGGCAGATCCCAGAGGTTGGCAATCAGGGCCACAGGGTCCATTTGGAGGCCTGCCACCAGTGGTGAGCCCCAAGGTTCAACACCTGGCCCAGGACTGTTTAACTTACTCATCAATGCCCTGGGTGAGGGCAGATACCTCCTCAGTGAGTTCTCTGGTAACACAAGGCTGGCAGGAGGGGCCAATACCCCAGAGAGATGTGCAGCCCTTGGGGAGAGCCCCAACAAGATGGAGAGATGGGCAGAGAACCTCCTGAAATCCAGCAAAGGCAAATGCAGGGTCCTGCACTGGGGAAGAACAACCCTGGGCACCAGGACAGGCTGGGACTGACCTGCTGGGAAGCAGCTCTGGGAGAAGGACCTGGGGGCCCTGGGGGACAATGAGCTGTCCCTGAGCCAGCGCCGTGTCCCTGTGGCCAAGAGGGGCAATGGGACCCTGGGGTGCATTAGGAAGAGCTCTGCCAGCAGGTCAGGGAGGGGATCCTGCCCCTCTGCTCAGCCCTGGTGAGGATCACCTGCAGTGCTGTGTCCAGTTTGGGGCTCCTCAGGACAGGAGAGACATGGAGCTCCTGGAGAGGGTCCAGTGGAGGGTGACAAAGATGATGGAGGGACTGGAGCACCTCAGTGAGGAAAGACTGAAGGGACTGGGTCTATTTAACCTGGAGATGGCTTAGAGGGGACCTCATCAATATCTGCAGAAAGGTGTCAGAGGATGGACCAGGCTCTGCTCAGTGATGCCCAGCAATAGGACAAGAGGCAACTGGCAAAAACTGAAACACAGAGGTTTCACCTGAACATGAGGAGGAACTTAACAGTGAGGCTGACTAAACACTGGAATGGATTGCCCTGAGAGGTTGTGGAGTCTCCTCTGGAGATTTATTGTCTGGTCACAATTCCCAGTAAGGTGGTCTAGGGAACCTGCTTGAGCAGGGAGCCTGGATCAGATGACCACCAGTTGTCCCTTTGAACCTTACCCACCCTGTGATTCTTACATTGCCCCCAGCAGTTAGCAGGGCAAGAGGGGGGAGGGGACACAGCCGGGAGAGCTGACCTGAAATGACCCAAAAGTTACTCCATGCCACAGAGCGTCACACTTGGCAATAAAACAAAGGGTGTTTTTTACCCAAGGCAGCTGTTGCTTGGGGACTGGTTGGGCATCCATCAGCTGGTAGTGAGTGATAGCACTTGCATCACTTGTTTCCCCTACCCCTTCTTTTATTGAACTGCATTCATCTCAGCCCAAACAGTTTCTCACTTTTTCCTTCCAGTTCTTTTCCCCATCCCACTGAGGCAGAGGTTATCAGCAAAAGTGGAGAATTCCTTGGCAGTTCAGGGCCAGAGCACCCCACACATCCAAGTACAATTCCCTCTCAGGAAGGAGCAATCACTAAACCTTACAGTATTAAAAAAATGCCATCTTCTTACTGAATTAAATAACAAAGCGTGATTCTTGACTTAAATGGTTTTGGCTTCACATGATATTGTTTAAAAGTATCTTCTCTGGTATTTTTTTCCCCAACAAAAAAGAATCATTAAACTGATGTAACATATGAAAGCTTTTGCTTTCCTTCTGAAAGCAAGGAACACGAGAAGTTGTTCAGGAAGTCAAGTACAATGAACAGAGACCCGGATGCAGCTGCTCTGGAAGGGCTGATACCTGAGAAAGCTGCTTTATCCAGAAACTGCTTTTGCAGAACTGAGCAGAAACCAAACTCACAGGCGTAGTGTGGTTTTACCAATTTGTGGCAGGTTCTGAGGAAGCTTCTGGTATCAATCCAAGAAAGCTCCTTATCCAAAACAGGTATGCTTGAAAGAATTATGCCACTGCCTGAAAAGTGAGCGTTTTTTGCAATGCCATGCTCTCTAACCATATTTACTTTGCCAATACCACTGCCTTCATCCCTCAAAATATTGCTTTACTTCCAGACATGCATACAAAAATGTCTAACTTGAGATCTCGGAAAACATCCAAATTCAAATAATTCAGGAACACTATTTCTAAAGAACAAATTCCTTTATTTTTAGTTGAATTGACTGTTAATACCATACCTGATTCTGCTGGAGGGGAGGCTGGGACTGTCCATCAGGAGCCTGGCCCTGGCTATCATTCCCTCCTACCGGAGAGCCACGAGTCGTGGCTGTCATACTCGACACAGGGCAGATCTTTGCAATTTTGTCTGCTTATGTAGTTGATGTGAGAGAAGAAATTATAGTCCACTTAGTAAAGTTGAAGTACCAGCATATGCTTGCCTTAAAAAGCTCCAACTCAAGAACATGCCATCTTGCAGAGACCATTGCATAACCTGGAGGGGGGAAAAACAGACAATATCCTGTATTAACACATGCATGGAAACACATTCCACACCTGTAAAAGAACATTACAGAAACAAATACACTGCTATAGAGAATCTTCTATTTTAGACTTGGCATTTCTTTTTATTGAATACAACTGACAAAGTCACATTTGAAATATTTAACATTATTTTAATGTTCTAAGTAAAAAATACACATATAATCACCTTTATACCATAGAGAAACTGACACACATTCCAAATGTGTGGCTGTTTACTCTGTGTTCAGAGTAAACGTGTGCAGCTGTTCACTCTGACTCCTTTGTGCTTCAATTCCTACAGTAGATTCTCCATTTGAATTCATGTTGCTGCTCAAGGTCTATGTAGAAATGACCTGATTAAGAGTCTAAAAAGCCAAATTTCAATCTTTTCCAATACTCTCCTCCTGACACTGTCTAACTGCAGATGTCAGAGAGTTAAGAGACTAATTCTACCTCAGCTGAGACTAATAGAGACCCTGCAGCCAAACTCCTCTTAGCACATCAGTATTCACCCAGGGAATTTGACCTGTATTCCCTTTATCCAGCATGTGCCTATGAAAGCCTGGGTCCACTGGCGTTTTGGCCCTGCTATCAAGTCCATCACATCCCCACCAAGCAGTTTAGCAGATTGTATGAAGAAAATGGTGATGCCAGATTTGTTGAACTTGGAATGGTATACCAACAGCTCCATATTCACTGTGTTTCAACTTCACTGTCTTATATACAGACAAAAAGAGCTGCATGAAGTTATAACAGCAGTTCCACTCTATACCACCAGGCACTGTAGAACCACGGAAGCTGAAATGTAATTTCCCAGAGCAGCTCAGACTTCCAAGCACCACATAAAACAAAAACAGTTCTCAGAAAGTTAAAAAGCCAAGTAAGGTGATAAAAAGAGTTGTGTGAGCTTCCAGCAAGATGCATTTGGCATTGCTGAGTTCCTGATCCAACCACCAAAACCTCAAGTTAACAACTGGAGTGAAATTTCTGTTGTAACACTATGCATATTCCTAAGTGTTTTATAACGATGTCTCATCTCAAGTTAAGTTTCAATGCTGTTATCTTTCTCCAAGACACTTTAAAATCTTTTCTTACATTGTGTGAATTTGCAAGGCATTACATACACAATAAAAATTGACTGAATACACTCTAACTCCTCTGCCCAGTATCCAATATTAACAGCACCAACAAACTTAGAGATCTCTAATAATGTCACTAGAATAATGTTCACTTTTGAATAAAATTGTATTGTTTCAAAACAATCCATTGTAATCCATCTCTAGCTTTCATAATTCATATTCATAAGGCTTAGTAAGCCAGAACAAATGCATTACCAATTCAAAACTTACTTTAGGAAGAAACTGATTTTTGAAATGCAGTTTTTAAAATTAATGCACTTGGTATTTAATCTACACTTTTTAAAAATGCCCTCCTGAGTATTTGTTTTCTACTGATGTTTATAAAGATCACTAAGTAGAAAGTACCAGTAAAAGTAAGTTTCCTGCCATATATATACACAGACACAAACACTGCAGTCCACTGCAGTTCAATGCAGTCAGTTCCCCTGCACTACCTGATTGAGATTTCGAGGTACTCACATAAACCAGTGAAATCAAACTGCTGCCAACTCACATTGCACTCTTCCGCAGCCTTAAGCCAAACACCACCACAATAAACCTTCTTTTATCAGCACCATTCTTCCTTAACAGGGCTGGGTCACACAAAGGCCACATAAAAGACTTGTGCTGGCACAAGGAGGGAGGTAGCAAAGAAGCAGGAAAAGGGTAAAACAGCTCATTTCAGCAGCAGTCCTGGTCCAGGCTGGCTTAAACTGCAGGCAGAAGCGTCCACCTGCAGCTGCAGTTCCACAACAGCTGGCGCCAAGGACAAACTGCTTGATTTCATCTCATCCCTATTCTAATGCTTTGGGCTGAATTATCATGAAGTGATAGCTGGTTCAGAGTACTAAATGAAACAACAACAAAACCCCACCAAATGTATAAATACTGATTATTTTTCAGTTTCTTTAATTATCTGAAATGGTGCACTTCAAGGCCAGAGAGCACTAACCCTAATGCCAGCCAGGGAACCAGGACAAACTGCAGCTCTCCTGTCAGACTGACTGACATTAGTGTGAATTCACCCTCAGATTTTGCCTCTGTGCTTAGCTGAAGGATGTGGGCAAAGCATTCTTGTAATTCCATTCTGCTCAAGGCAAGTAGCACAACTTAACGAGGAGATATAAAAAAGCTACTACTGAAATAGCCAATTTACTCAAAATCTTGGAAATTCATAGAATGAAACAAAATCTAAGAAAAATATTATTAATTTTGTAGGTGCCAGTAAATACAAAATATTTACATGAAGGACTAATCTATTTTTTTCTTCCTCTTACTTAGGGATTGTTTGCTTAAGAATCTAATCATGATTCTCCATGCATATTACTTAAATTACATTCCCAGGAAAGTGTATTTCAGGGCTTCCACAGAATTTCACTTGTCTTAGTCATGTGCATTAGACAAAGCCAACTTTCTAAGCAAGTTCATCACTTCTCCCTCCAAATTTGTGTGATGTCCTCCAGATACACATTAGGAATTTCAAATTATGCTGCAAAAACTGCTGCTGTAACTAAAAACATTCCATCTCCAATAAATCATCTGACTATTTCTTGTAATATCTGCATGTTCTCAAATGCAGGGATACCCTTGTTTGGGTATTTTCCTTTTAGTTACAGAATATGCAAGCATACTTTCGTAAATGCAGTCTTAATCCAATTCATGCTGGCAGAAGGCAGTGGTTTACCAGTCCTGTTCTCAGCCACTCATTTACCATTTATGTTTCAGAGAAAACATCAAACTGCATGCCCATGGAGAACATGCCACTGCTTTAATATCTCTAGAACTAATTAACCATGAAACTTTGAATTCCCATCAGTTCTTTAATTCAGACTATTCAACGTCATTTTTTTAGACTTACAATGCACCAAGGCACAGTTTGGCTCAGCTCAAGAATGGCCTTTATACCTATTTTTAATTAATTTGATAATTTATAAACAAATGTAAACTGATGCAGTGACATATTGGTTTTAAGTGTACAGACAGCCCAATAGAACAATTCAAACTGCCTGTATCCAGCTAAATTCTAATGGATACTCTATGTTAGTGTCTATATATATATCTTATTTCTACTATTTCTGATTTTGGATTCAGCACACTATCCCAGAATCAACAGAATATGCTGAGTTGGAAAGGCCGCACAAGCATCATCAAGTTCAACTCCTGGGCCAGCACAGAACCATCCCCAGGAGTCACACCCTGTGCCCAAGAACACTGACTAAATGTTTCTTGAGCTCTGAGTGCTGTGACCACTGCCCTGGGAAGCCTGTTCAGTGCCCCTCTGGAGGAAGAACCTTTTCCTAATATCCAACCTGCCCTGACACAACTTCAGGCTGCTCCCTCGGGTGCTGTCACTGTCACCAGAGAGCAGAGATCAGTGCCTGCCCCTGCTCTTCCCCTCACAGGGAAGCTGTGACTGCAGTGAGGTCTCCCCTCAGTCTCCTCCAGGCTGAACAGACCAAGGGCCCTCAGCCCCTCCTCACACGGCTGCACCTCAAGGCCCTTCACCATCCTCATAGCCCTCCTTTGGACATTCTCTAAGAACCTTATGTCTTTCTTACACCATTTTGCACCAGCTTAGGGCAAGACTGCCACAGAGCAGAGTGGGACAATCCCCTCCTTTGCCTGGCTGGTGATGCTGTGCCTGATACCTCTCTGGACAGGGATGCCCCTCCTGGCTGCCAGGGCACTGCTGACCCACATTCAACTCTCCATTGACCAGGACTCCCAGGTCCCTTTCTGCAGCACTGCCTTCCAGTACCTCATTCCCCAGTCTATCCATACATCCAGGATTGCCATATAACAGGTACAAGCCACATTAAAAAAAATAACCACCTTTACTCAAAGCTTTGAACGAATGTTTTAACACAGGGTTGAGATGGAGACAGAACCCTGTTAAGTGACAAACTCATTCCTCCACTGCTAATCAAGCAACGTATGAGGCTATGGATACCGAGTTAAATGAATCCCACTGACACTTGCTTTTGATGCCAACTGAGAAAACTCCTATTTGACATGTTTTTCCCATCTCCTTATGTCACCGTGATCCATCACTAAATCGTACGTGAAAGCCAGTTTTTGCTCCACCTGACTCCTTGGATTTTCAGTAGCCCCAGAAAAAGACAACCATACATTTTTTGACTCCATATGGTTCCCATTCAGAAGGCACCACCCAGTGCAAGCAGCATTCCAAGACAGCCCCTGCTGCCCACGCAGAGGACACCAGGCACGGCACTGTCCTCCCAGAAGGGCCTCTGCTTCCAGGCTCAACCACCCAGTACAGCTGCACACCTGAACCTCACCACAGTCTGCAATCTCGTGCCTGCACGGCAGAATAGGTTAATTTTTTGGGGGGAGAATTCAAGCACCTTTTCAAAAGTCAGGGAAAAAAATCAGATCTGGGGGGATAAGTGGTGGTAAGAAGCAAACAGGTACACAATTCTCTGTTACATGATAACATGTCACAGCAAACACAAAATGGCATCTTAGCAAGCAATGCTAAAGGAACAAACACAATTTTCTAATACAGTTGACTTCTAGAATGGCCTTCATTTGAGTTTCTCAAAGTCCCCTCTTCAAAAGTAACTGAAATAACCCAATACATACTGACTTTTCCCCTGAATTACCTACTTATAATACAGAGTGTCAGAAAAAAGCAAACGTGAGGTGCCAGATGACAGAGGCAGACCTCAAAATACATTTTATTATTCATGAGCATTACCCAAGTCCTACCCAGCAGGACAGACCTATTTTTCCTTTAACTAAAGTATTCTGGTTATACACAAGTGAGGACATATGTCACAAAACCTACTTTGCCATGTGGTAACAATGACTGCCAGAGTAAGAGTCTGCTTAACATGTAACAACAGAGCTTTCTAACAACCATACGGCAATTTATTTACAGAATGATGTTCCCATGAAACAGGAGCTCACAGATGTGCTTCATCGCAAGTGCTCTACTGCAAAAAGGCTTACAGCAGTAACAGCTTACAGCAGTACAAATTTGGGGTTGGAAGGTATCACTGATTTGTTTCATACAGGATTCTAGGAACTGAGTTCTTAAAACCTTAATAAGTACTGACTCATCACAAGGATTATGATGTGATACTAGTTTAAAAATTCTAGACTTCTACCCTATTCCTTTATTTCGACCAGAACAACTTCTCAACTAGAAACACCTCCCCCAAATCTGTAACACTGACCTAATTCAGGAGTCACAATATACACACACCCCCATACATTTTCCATTTTCTTTCCTCCCTGTGACTTGTATCTTTCAGGAAGGAGGAAATTATTTACATAATCAGAATAGAGAATGGGAGGTCGCAGCATTTCGCTCATTTACACTGACATGCACTGAAAGGGAAATGCATTCAATGATTAATGCCAAACCTGTCATTAAGCTACTATTCAGTAGAGAAAGAAGTATCTAACTTTCAACATTTAAAAAATACCGCATATGCAGCAATGAGAAAATGTTCTCACATTGCATATTACCAAAACAAAACAAATACCTTTTAATACAATAAATACCATTGAATTCCTTCTCCTCCTAAAGAAGTGAGTGTATATGAGACTTAGGCAACTGCATCAGGTTCCAACATTAGTTCAAAGCAATAAATGTCTTAATGGTACAGAACAAGACAGAATCTGAGTAACTGTAATGGTTACAAACTAAAACTATTCTAATTGAAAAATAGGTTACTTCAAGTAACCTTTTTTGGTGATTGCTCCTCACCATACACCTAAACTCAAGCCAGTTGGCAGCATAAGTTTCTGGAACACTGAGAACATCCATGTAAATATACAAGTCTCTTCACCCTCAAATTCACGTAACAAAATAAAGGAGATTTGTCCTGAAACATACTTTGGTTCTTTCAGGACTCCCTTCTTTTTAATTTCAAAACTTGGTGGTGGGATGAAGCTCAGCTAAGATACATCTACTTAACAGTATCCCACTTCACCTTGTACAAGATGCTCCTACATGCAGCATTCATGTGAGTTTAAGCAAGCAATAAGAGCATATAGAAAATGAACTTCCGAACTTGGAGCCCAAGAAATTCTAATCAAAACAAACTGTATTCAAGCCAAGGCTGACAACAGGATTTGGCTCTGCACACCAAGGCAACAAAGCTGACATACTCAAAACATTAACTTGTTTCATAGCATCACGGGATGGTTTGGGTTAGAAGGGAGTGCAGTAATCACCCAGTTCCAACACCCTGCCATGGACAGGACACCTTCCACTGCACCAGGCTGCTCCTTTAATCCAGCCTGGCCCTGAACACTTCCAGTTATGGGACATCCACAACTTCTCTGGACAAATTGTGCCAGTGCTTCACTACAGGAAATAATTTCTTCCTAGCATCTACTCTAAATGTACTCTTAGTTTAAAGCCATCCTTCCTGTCCTATCACTACATGCCTTTGCCATAAGGTCCTCTCCTGCTTTCCTGTAAGCCCCCTCTCAATACTGTGAGGGGTTCTGTGGTTTCCCCACAGCCTTCTCCAGGCTGAACAGCCCCAAGCCTGTCAGTGTGTCTTCAGAGGAGAGGTGCTTCCACATGGAGTAACTTCCCAAAAGACTTAAATAAAAAAGGAAACCCTTTACATCAAAGGACTGCCTTGCTTCAAAGCAGTAACTGCTGAAGGCCAGGCTCTGAAAGGGAACTGAGAACAGCAGCAAGTGTCTTTCTCCAAAAGACACTCACCTGCCAATAATTCTTGGGACGTGTAACAGACAGTGCACCCCTGGTTACTTACAGCACATGATGCTTTTTAATAAATAATGGAAAGGACAGGCCTTCAGATCACACACTTCATTCTGGCTACCAGAGGGGAAAAAAAGTTTCAGCTGCTGTTCAGAAGAGATGTTTTGCTCATGTGACAGTAAACAGAGATTAATCCAAATATACAGCACCCAGTCAATGCCTTACACAAAACCCCACCAAATGTTAAGGCAATTAACTGAGTTTCCCTCAGGGAGCTGTGGCCCTGCTGTCATGCTTTTCCATAGGTGCACATTTCAGGCTGCTATCAAAGACAATGTGCTGAGCAAGACTGGACCTCTCATCCTGCACAACCATTCCTTCACTCAGGAACTTTCACTGGGAGCTACACTGCTTCAACTGGCATCAAAATACATCCTGAAGGATATTCAGTGTATCTCAGGGAGAGAATGAAGAGGGACATAAATGTACAGCCTACAAAATTCTAGAATTTAAATTATTGGTCTAAATATTAAATTATTAAATTATTAAATATTTAGACCAATACTAAATTATTGGTCTAAACATTTTCCATCAACAAAGAAACTACTTTCAAGGCACTGGTAAGTAGCTAAATAATATGGGGTTTTATCGTGGGAGATGAAAATTTAGTTGAAAATTTTAGATGAAAAACCCAGAGTTTTCAAGAACAGAATCCAGTAAATATAAAAACCACTGGTAAATGCACACACTGGAACTTAAGAAAAGCAAACTTACTAAGTGCCTTCAAGCATTTCCTGTTATGGTGCCAAAAGATTGGGTTTTGTGT